>LPNX010623380.1:81529-98699 GCA_001517045.1 Pseudotsuga menziesii | reverse complement strand
TATATATATATAGCAATGTAATGTAGCCATTTAATCACTCGGCAAAAGAATGCTAAAATGATACATAATCATTTTCCATTGAAAGTTAAAAGAAAAATATTATGTGATGCTAGTGGAAAGTGTTGAGAAAGTACCATATCCTCCTAGTGCATGATGGGCAATGATACATGAAATAATATCTATAGAAAATGGTGATATACATGAAGAACAATGATTTGATTAACATTTCACTTCATGACCATTACTATGTGGAAAATAAAAACCTCAACTCATAACCACTTCATACCGAATTTTGATATCCTGAGAATGTTTTAAATATTATATTAAATTCAATATGGTCTACAAAGTCCTAAAGAAAACAAAAGAATAGTAATATTCAAGATGGTTCTAGGACACGTAACTATCATCCTAATTAGAAAGATATAGGATGCATAGTGAGCTTACAATGTCCATAAACTCAAAAAGTTTGAATATGTAGAAAAAGTAGATGAAGTACGCCATCTAAAAATCCAAAACCTAAGATTAGCATCAAAGAACATCTATTGAGAAAAAACATTAGTCAGAAAGGAATAGAATGCAAAAAATAATTTGTAAGGGTGGTAAAATCATGACCAATTATATCCTAGAATAATGGCTTGAAGCACAATACAAACAAAAGTAGAAAATATGAGATTAGAAGTAGAGGATATGGTAGAAGGATAGAAACAAATGGAAGAAGGATTACAAGGTATAGAACATGATCTCATTTCTATGAAGTGGCAAGAAATGCCAATTACACTTCAAAATTGAATGCCACCAAAGTCCTAAAGGAGGAATTGAATTAGAATAATGTGATACTTAACCAGTTCATCTAGAGGATGGCAATGTATGTCTAACCACTTTCTCTAGTATGTACCCTTACTCTATCTCTATCCTCCCTCATTTTTATAAAATTTTAATATAGTGAAAGACACATGATTCATATTTTTACGTACATAATGGGACTCAAGCTTATGCTAAAATATATGCCACTACCCAAATAAAATTGATGGAATATATTCTTCAAAAAGGATTTAACAATGAAGAACCTATTCATGGAGAGGAATTTAGTGGTCTCAAACCTCCTCTTATTGATAATTTATGCTTCCCAAGACAAGAGTTTTGGTTTTCATGCTTATTTTTGTTTTATACTTTCACATCAATATTGTGATCGAGGCTTGAATCCATGGATGATGAAAACCTTCTTTCATAAAACTATTTTCAATTGACATGAATGCAATAGTCTGTATCACCATAGTAGTTTAATCTATTTCAAGTCCTAGATATTGAAGGAGAGATAGATCATGTTTACTAGACCATCTAGTAGTTAAATCTTATCAATATTGTTTAGATATGGAAACATGTAGTAGTCTTGAAGTCAATGCAAATATGAGGAGATACATCATTTTTTTCTTATTCTAAGTATCGAAACCAAATATTAAATATAGTGTTGACCTTGCAAGGAAATATGATATGAATATAAATATGTAAACTATTTATTAAAAAAAAATCCTCCTTTTCAAGTTCCCAAAGAAAAAAAATCAAAGGATACAAAACATTGAACAAAAAAAGCATGATCGTTTTGAAAATCCAAACTTCCGGGGGTAAATTTAAAAATACTAAGAACAAGCACCAATTGAATATGTGAAGTTCCATTCTTGTCATTGCTTGATTTTAGAGGTGACGACCAAAATCAAGTATTTTCACTAATGCCTCCAATATTTCTCACATTTGCACCCTTGAATGTTAGGAGAGGTGGGGCCCTCACTCTTTCTATATCCACAGGATTAGGAAGCCATAACCCTCATCTATGGTCATTCCAGATGATATCCTCCCCTAGGGCATTGGCACTTCATTATTTATTGACGACATCGATGAGGAACTTGCTTCATATATCCCTCCCTCATCCTTAACAACCAATTCCAACAGGCTTTGACATGCTCTATTTGATGCAACACCAAGACATTTCAGTTTCTAGCATATTTCATGTACTTGCACCTTATTTTATATATTCTATTATCTAGATATTTATATTTTAAATAAAACTTTAGTTGATCTAAGATTTGTTCTTGCACTCTAGCTTTGTACCCATGTTGGATGTACTCCCTTAGTCTACTTGACCTAATTTTGTGGTTATTTGGCATAAAGTAATAAAATTATAAACATATAAAGTAAGGATAATTGTAAAGATATAAATTATGATCGTTTAAAATACTCAACAATAGCTGTAGTACAAAACTTCCAACCCATGAAAAAATTGATACCTGCCATGGATTCAGGTTTGATCCTTGAACTTTACCTACTCAAAACAACAAGAAGTTGTCAACAATAGCTTGATAGGTTAGTGAATGTAGGGAGGTGGTTGGTGAAAGAAGGAAGGTGAATCTGGGGAACTACTGTTGCTTCTACTAGGTATCAAGTCTCTCTAGCATATTGCCACACCATGTTCAAAGGAAATATTTCCATAAAAAACAAATCACTCAAAAGTTGGCAACTTTCCAGGTCATTAGGCAACCTGGAAATGGATCATTGATAGGTATTCGGAGGAGAATTTTATATGGTTCTATACTTACGTTTATATGATATCCTGGAAAATAAATAAAAAACTATGAAGATGCATAAATTCATAATCACGCATCCCATGGAAATAAGCCATAGCAATGACAATGGCACATTTTTTTCTAGCGAAAATTTGGATCCTTCATCTTTAACCTCGTGGAGGTGATAAGAGGGTATATGGGTTGTTGTTGGAAGATAAAAAGAGTTGACAAAGGTGTGGAATAGAATATTATTATGTTTTCCATTATAAAAAAATTAGGGTTGTGTTAACTTGATAGTTATAGGTAAATAAGATTTCATGATCAATAGGAAAGTAATCAGGAGATATCAAGATCAGAGTGGGCTTATGAGAGATAGGGTTCAAAAGAGAGATGTTGTTAGATTCAATATGGGGTTCAAGTGTGGAGTGTGGTTTAAACTATTGTGCAATTTTTTAGTAACATATAAGGTTTTTATGGTAGTATGGTATTGAATCACCACCCAACATTCTATAGAAGAATGGGAATGTGTCTTGCGATAGTGACACCACTAGCCAAAAAGTGAGGATGAAGGAATAAATGAAGAATAAGAAAGAGGATGAGTAGGTATGGTATCAAGGTGATGGTTGGAAGCATGAGGAATATTGAGGGAAGAAGCCTAAAAGAAGGAAAATGGAGGTTATTGTTCAATTTATGTTCCATAATCAAGGCACATATAAAAACTTTTTTTAGTGTGGTGCTCAAATAATGCTTCATCATTTATAAAAGTATCTAATAATGTAGAATTAAAATTCAAAATGATAACATCTTCAACTTTAGTGATTTGGAGTTGGATATCTAGCTTGATGAAAATGTTAATCTATTATTGAATATATATATTGAGATCTTTCCAAAGTTGTATTGAATTACTCATCCATTCTTATTGCTAATTGCGACGAAATAACCTATTAGAGATAGCTTGAAAAATTGCATCCCAAGTGATTGTGTTTATTGCACAACTCAAAATAATCCTAGCAAGCTTATCATTAATTCAACACTAAGCATTGCAATTGTAGCCAATCAAGGGTTAACAGTTCAGTCATTGACAAATATGGCATAAATTTGGATTATACAGTATTGGATTGCAAATGAAAATCCATGAATTGAGTACTTCACCCATCAGGAAGCTACCATACATAGAGAAGAATATGTGTGTGCCATATTTAAAACCTTGAGTTTGAACTACAGGCTTTGAGTGTAGCATTTCTTAAAAAAACTAGAGCTAAAGCTTCATGCATGAAAGAGAAGTATCCCTTTCTTTTGGTATAGAATCATTGTGTGAAGCCATGATTTCCAAGAAAAGTTATAGCATATATGCTTAGATACACTGCTAAAAAACTAGTGGTGTAGAGGTGTAAACCTTAAGGAAAACTTAGATTAATTGAGTAAGAGTCTCTCTAAGAAAGAACACTCCCTCTTCACAATTATTTCTTAAAGAAAACAGTTAAATTTTGTTATTGATTTGCATAATTTAATATTTATTTTATTTTTGAAACTGCATGCACATAGTTTATTCTTTAATTCAGTTAGATAGTTAGCTTAAGTGGTTCCAGTACAAAACTATTAAAAGCCCTTAATCCTCATTAACAAAACACACAAACTTTTGAATTTGTTCATTTTATCTCTTATTTATTATTATTCTGAAATTCAATGAATGTAAATAACCATGTACTGGAACCATGTACCATATCATTTGGTATCCTAATAGTTTACCCTTAGAGCTTTACTCTACAATACTCTTAGGAATTATTTCTAATATTTTCTATCCCACCTTGCCACTATCTACCTCATTATTCTAACCCAATCCTACAAATCCATCCATCTCAATGGATCAATACAACAATATTTTCCATCCCATCCTGCCACTACCAAGGGGTCTGAGTACATTGAGTGAGTTATGCAAATCCATTCATCTTATACATTTGTCTAGTAATATTTGATAGATCCAATGCATCCATAACTCTAAAGTCAATGGATATATCCAAAACATTGGGACTACTAATTCGATCTATATACACTTTCCTTAGGTCATGAGTGATTTTTGTTGCTTTTATTAGTATTGATTTTCCTCATTAGCCGATTTTAATCAACATTAACCCCAAGTCTCTCCTTCTGTAGAGGCCTGAAAAATCGCAGGTAACAACAACGAGGGATTCTCCCCAATAAACGTTCCCAACTAGCCCGTTACTGTTTGGTATGGGGAATCCTTCTGGTTTACGGTCCGGCTACTGTAGGTCAAGTAACAAATTAAAAGGTTTTACCGGTTACGACCCAGTCCACCATGTATTTTTTAGTTTTTTGTGTTTAAGTTATGATGTGCAAGTGCCTAGATAAAAATGCAAATTGATATAGATAATGAGGAGTGTCACAATGTGATGCATAGGTTCTTACATCTTGTCTTAACTCTCTCGCATCTAAATCACAAACAATCATAAAATAAACTACAACTAACTAACCTATCCCCAGGGAGCAAAAATTATCAGTTGTCAATGAGTAATGTATTTCTGTGCATGTATTAAGAAAAATTACAGATAGCTATTATTTATTTCAGAACACATGAACATTAATAGAAATATGAACAACAAGATAGCTTATTGTTTATGACAACCTTCATTACTCACAGTGGAAATTTCACAAAATAAACTATAAGACATTCATAACATAAACATAAATGCAATGAGTTAGAATGATCTCACAGTTAATGGACATAAGCTGAAAATGAAATAGTTCACATTCAACTGATCCATAGTCAAACATTTGAAACATTCCACCAAACTTTCTCCAACAGAAACTTGTAATTCTTTATTGCAAAAGGAAGTAGTTATTCTTACAATATTGCTCAAAAATAGCTTGGCAAAGAAGTCCTTTCTACATCTAAACTCTCTTATATTTATACAAAAAAGCAAGAACTTTGGGCTGCCCCCAAATGACTTTTGGGCTTCCCCAACCTTTCAATCCCAAAATTTTGTCTTGTAGTAAGTGCTCGTAATTTGTACAATATATTACATTTTACATCACAATTTAATAGAACACTTTATGAAGAGGGCCCCGCTTGGTCATTTATGAACTTTTTCCACGCCTGGGCCTTTGCTGCTATGCCTTCAAAATCAGAGGGTTCAAGAAAACAGATATTTATCTCGTACTTAGCAACCTGATTCTTAACTACTTCTATTCTTGTTGGACTTAGGCGCAACTGTTCTTCTAGTAAGTGGATACTTACTGCTGCGTGAGCCACTGCATTCTTCAGAATCTGTTCATCTAGATCCTTGACTTGATGGATCTCCTACTCGTCTTCCTGATACCTATTCAGTAGTTTTTTTATGAACAACTCATGTTCTGGTATCACATCCAATATTTTTTCTGCAGAAACCTCGCATCTATTGTATGTGACCAGCACTCTTCTGTGGTATTCAACACATAATCCTTTCGTTTTCTTTACAGTTTTCTTGAATTCTTCTGCAATATTTATTGCAAACTCCAATAAATTATAATCTTGCTTTAAATTGTGTCAATCTTTAGCTAGTAGCTCCGCAGGGGGTTCCTAATTTGTTTCTATCCACACTATCCTTCCTGTTAGGACCTCCAAAATATCCTGATATCTGTCTAAGAAATACAAAGTGGTGTCCAAGATTTCTTCTAATCTGCTATCTATTTGCAAAATCTTACACCTTTCTTCCTCAATGTGCATTTGTAGTTGGTGGATCCTTCTTCTTTGATCTAGAACATGTTCCTTCAAAGGTTGGACATCTGTCTTCTATTCCCTAGCATCTTTCAGTGATGCTGTCAATGAAGCATTCTGTCCTTCCAAAACTGGTACCTACATTTGAAACTGTTTCTCTTTTTCTTCAGTAGCATTCTTCTCTGATTCTAACTCAATGACCCTGTTTTGCAACTGGACCTTCTCTGCACTTAGAGTTTCGTAGGACACCTGAAGGTCATTTTTCTCAGTTTTCAGCACTTGATGCTCTAGCTGTAGCCTCTGTAGTTCTGCTAAGCTGTTCTGAGCATCCTTTTCTATTTTCTCTACAGAGACTTCTAAGGCCATCTTATTTGCCTGTAGAGTCTAGAGTTCTGTCTTGGAAGTCCTTACTTCATTCTACATGTCCTCAAATTTCCTCTTCAACTTATGACCTTCATCTCTGTCTTTCTTCAGTGTTTCTTTTAACTGATCTATGTTATTTCTAGATTGCTCGAGATCCATCATCAGCCTATCTACATTATCTTCAGTAGCTTGGTTTAACGCCACCCCAGCTCTTGCTATCAATCTTGGATCTGCATCTGTCCCATACACCAAAGTCTTGTCAGTTATCATCTTTCTTGATTGTCCTCTTGTTTCAACCTTTTTCTTGGTTCTTTTGACAATCCTTTTCTTCTCCTTGTCATAGAAAATGGTGATGAAATCAGGGACCTCTTCTCCTTCTCTCTGCATGAAAGGTATCAAATTCATTCCCGAAAACACAGCTTGCCCTTGAGTGCTGCCAGAAGTTGCAGCAGGCTCCTGGGGATCAAGATTATCTTGTCCATGCCCTTGATCTATATGATCATGTCCCCCCTATGTATCCATTTTTTCAGTAGTCTGTTGGTCTTTTTTAGATCCAGCCAATCTCAGACCTTCACTTTCTTCTTTGCTTTTCTTTATCTCTGCTTCTTCATTTATTTTTCTCTCCTCCTCTTCCTTCTTTGCTGCTTCCTCTGCAACTCTCTTTATTTCTTCTTCTTAATTCTTTAGCCATCTCTCTGCCTCTTGTGCTAGCCTTCTAGCATATTCTTCCCTCTTTCTGGCCTCTTCTTCTTCAGCTGTCTTATTTTTCTGTGCAGTTTTTCCTTTTCTGTCTACAGTAGTGATTTTCTGTTTAAATCTCTTCTTTAAGGCAGTCATGTTCCTTGCATTTCTAAATATTTCCTCGTCTTTGTCCCAAAAATTTGTGTATTCAAAATGAACATTTGCTTCCTTGCAGTGATCTGCAACTTTATTTTGGGAGTCATTCCTATGAAAGTTCATCTCACCAAAACGGAAGTGCTCTAGCTCCTGCATGAATTCTGCAGTCTGTTTCACCGTTGAAAACTTATAACTCCCCAACCAGAAATGTATGGTAGGATGTGTTTCCTTCTTATGTTCAAACAAGAAACTTGCAACACCATCAATGTATACCTGCCTGACTGCTTCTTTATGTAGCACATAATTAGTGGCATATTTAGGGAGCAAAGAAGGTGCCCTGGAGCCACCATACATTCTGATATACATTCCTTCTTTAGTCAATTAGTAACTTCCATATTCTTCAATGACTTTGAACGCTTCTTCGGACATGTAGTTGCATTCTGTCAGGAAAATTAGAGTGTACAAAGGCATGATGAAGTGCTCACATACTTCTATGTAGTAGCTATAGTATTTGTGTGCCCAAAATAATTTATATGCAATGTATACAGGGGTCCTATCCCTATCCCAATTACATCTCAAGGCTGGAAAAGATTGTGTACACAATATACAGTCCACTAAGATAGAGCTCATGTAGAACTCTGACTTCTTCTATGACACCCCTCCCAGATCTGAAGATATGCATGCTGAGAGGCTATTGGACACTATGTTTTCCCAATTGAATATGGTGCCTTGAGTGGCCACATAGAAAATAATTGGTATCCATCCCAATTTGAAGCTTTTCCCATGAGCTCTCCCAAAAATCCTATTTAGCATTAGTGCAATCAATCTATAAGGGGTCCGGAGAGTGGTTGTATCATATTCTCTTGAGGGCCTAGTTCGAAAGTTATTATCTGGTATCATCATTCTCTTAACTGTTTCAACCAGGTCCAAGTTTGTCTCTTTCAACCAGCTTTCAGCTAAGTAAATTTGAGCAGGAGGCAGGTGATATGCCATTGAGACATAAGCAGGACTGTATGCAGCGTATCCCTATTTGGCAGTATTTTCCAGGATCATCGTAGTTACATCTGCCCTAGGCAGAGTCCAGCCGATCACCTTTGAGCATGGGAACAACTCAGGCCTTGTGGCTACCTTCATAAGAGTCGATTTCTCGATATTTGCATAAATAGTTAGCTCTTCAAATCCTGTATCAGGTACATTCTGATTTACAATCATCCTGTATATTTCACCCCATTTATAATTTGGCTCTACCCCGGTGGTAGCTTTGGTATCTTCATATATGTATTCCACCTTGATGACGATTTCAACCTCTGGTTCTCCCTCGACAACAAGAGCCTTCTTCTTTTGTCTTTTAGACATATATCCTTTGAAATAGTCACCCTGTCATAAACACAGCATGTTCTTAGACCATTTGAGCTTTTAGTTATTGTTTTAGTAATGAAGAAAAACTGTAACAACCTATTTACCTCTTCCATATGCATTCTCACATATAAAATATACAAAGTATTAATGCATAAAAGAAAATGACAAGGCAAAATAAATCCTCTTAGTCCACCCTTTGCAACTAAAAAACCAACCCTGATAAAAATCTCATCATTTAATTTGGACTGCATTCGAAATAATCTAACTCTTCAATAAACATGAACCACACTATCAATAAGGATAATCCTCAAATTGTGAGACCCTATACTGTGATTTAATTTGCAGAAATCCCCAACTTAATCAAAAATAAAAAAACCCTCCGGCGTCCACAAAAAAAGGGTAAACGCATATGAAAACTAAAATCCTTCTCAGACGGCCATAAACAACCCCAAAATAGGTGGTGCAGACAGCGTAACGCTTGTCTGCACCGACTACCTAATCTTTCAGACTGGGATAGAGCATCCATAACGGCCCAAAACGCAGGCTCAAAAAACCCCCACCACCAAAACTATCAAACTAACTGATACGCCTCATGCTGCGAGGGTAAATATTCATTCTAAACAGATGACTACACAACCTATAGGAAAACCTAACCAGGGAAGACCATGGTTCTCAAAATGACCAATAAAATAAAGAAGAAGAAACTGTGGTTGGCCTACCTGGCAAAAATGCTATGCATTTGACGGGATGACCCAAGAACCTCCACGATAGCAAGCCAATCAAATGAAATCTAGACAGCTGGGAATGGTGGTACAACTGGATCAACGAGGACTGGAGCAGACGCATTTTTCAACCAAAGATAATAATAAAAATGACTCATCCTCTATATATAACCTTTGGTAAAAGAAATGGCGGGAAAACAACCCTATCGGCGGGCGGATATTTCACTGAGCAGCCGCAACGACGGGCGACAGACAGACTACGGGTTCCACGAGACTATTTAGTCAATCGGCGTTGGAGACTCTAACACTAAGTATCGGAGCTTTAAACGTTAACATCTCCGCAGTGTCAACGATGCCAACGAATATTATCGTGGTGATTGTGTATCGACGATCAGAACCGTTAACCACTACAACATCGACGAGGAAATAACTATTCTTCGGGTGGATAGTTCCATGGGCAGCTGCAATGGCGGGAAATAAACCAACTATGGGTTCCACGGATCAAAAACTCGTCGACAGTCGGAATCTCTAAGCACTATGCGTCGGTGACTCAAACCTCAACACTTCCGCAGTGTTGACGCTTTAAAGCTAAACGTTGCCATAGTGTCGGTGATCCCGAGCACTAAACGCCGCCGATAGTTATGCATCGGCAACCGGAAAGACTAATTACTAACACATCGGAACCTCAAGACACAATATACTCTGCAGTGTCGACGAGACAAACGACAATCCCTCTGAAACGACAGTGTCATAGAGGACTAAACCTTCGACCGCTTGTCAAAAAATATTTCGATAGCGAAAAAACAAAATCATCGAAAATCAAAGGATTTGAACAATAAAACCAAAAAGATACAGGCCATGGATTCTGCGAGAAAAATAACTATCCGTCAGAACGTTCTCTATTTGCCCTCCGAAATGGCAGTGACATAGAAGACTAATGCCTCGATTCATTCATCAACAGACTTCCGACAGCGATAAATAAAGTCATCGAAAAATCCAAAACCTTAAGTGTCTGAAAGACTTATGGTTGGGCAGCAGTAATATTATCTCATTTAACCTCCGAAACAGTGAAAAAAAAATAGTCAACCAATCATCGGACTTCCCAAAGGTCAAAAGAAATCAACAAACCTGCTAGACAAAATCAAAAGGAGGGTTCAAATATTTTTAGAAATTTGGGAAAAAGGTTGCAGCTGCAACACCTTCATATCTAGATCTATACATAAAATCCATGGGAAATCATATTCTCATATCATAATTGATTCTTAGATAAGCATAACATCATGATTGGGGAATCATCATCTTATCTCAAAGTGTTTATCTTATTCAAGACTACACCAAGGTCGTAGACGTGGAACTAGATTTTATGAGTAAAACCAAATTTTACCTTTGTTATTCAAAACCAAAGTTATGTTATAGCTATCCATAAGATATTTTTCCATGCATCAATTGTGAGATCAATAGTGAACAGAGGTATTCGACCCATCTATTGCATGAAAAATCCATGAGATCTCAATCCCCAACTTTAAGTTAAGGAACGTGAAACCAAATCCCAATTATTTACGTGTGCATGACTAATTGCTGCCCTAGGCTAGACGAACCCATATATGAGGACAAAAATTGTAATTACAAAGCATAGGTATTCATCCAAGATAGAGAGTGACTTATCTTCCACTAGCGATTTCCTCAATCCTCACAAGAATCTCAAGGATTATTGTTGAAATTACTCTCTCACTACAATTATGCGTGCTCCTACTCTGCTACTACAATGGAAGCTACTTACCTTTTCCCTGTTGAACTCGGTGACTATCCTTATTATGAAACACATGGGGTCTCCGCCTATTAGAAGGTATACTAAACATTTGAAGAAAGCAAATTTCAAACCCTAGACTTGTTGAGGAAATTCTACAAATATGAACATAAGATTTGTTTTGGATTTGTCTTGCTACATTTAAACTAAAGTTTGAAAACCCTGATCCTGAAAAGAGCCCCGCTTCTTTACAAGGACCATGAGAGAAGTGGCACTAAGAAGCTCTAAATTTAGTTTGCAATAGTTGAAAGGATACAATGGACATAGGTTCAAAATCCCACTGGCCAACATCCCAACTTAGAATAGGTATGAGTTAGAAATGCATTCACATTCACGGTTGGACTTTCTAAATAACGGATTGGATTATTTATTTTAAAAAACGCATATTATTATATAGGATATTAAGCGAATCAACATGGATTGTCGTAGTTCACAGAGAACTTAAAAAAAAGGCATTGGATTCACAAAGAAATGGAAAACCCTAAACAAGACACTTTTCAAAGAAGAGAAAAAAGATTTAGTCATAGCTTATATTCTAGGTATCTGACACTAACGCTCTTGCTCCTGGGTGGCGCTTCCAATTTCTTTGGGGTTAAATTTCTTGGAATTCCAAAATCACCAAATAGTTGCACATTATTCTCGGAGGATTTGCACATTATTTTTTGAAGGATTGTTGTGCTTCCACTTTCTTACCATCAAATTTTTTGGCAACCAAAACCCCAAAATAGTTGTGGGTTATTCAGTCAAGAAGGCCATGTTTTTAATCTCTTCCCATCAAATTGTTTGCAAACCAAAAACAACCAAATAGCTACATATTATTTTCCAATATTCTCTTGTCAAATTCTTTGAAAACCAAAAAACCCCAAATAGTTGCAAACATCATTCTTAGATTATTAGCCCCAAATAGTTGCAAACATCATTCTTAGATTAATAGGAAACCCCAAATGAGGGCACTTTAAATTTTGGAGCTCACATAGCTAACATGTCTTAGAGCACCATCACCTCCCATTTACATTTAGAGCCTAAATCTACTAAATATTATTTCATTTATTCATTCTTTCATTATTAGCTTTTGAACTTGTACATTCAAAAGTTTTTGAATTTGCACCCAAACTAGTTAGTCTCTTCAAAATTTCTATACAATGAAAATTCATAAGTCACTTCTAAATTTCTATACAATGCAAATTTATAAGCTTACACAATTACACATTCAAGTTTAGAAAACCCAAACTAGAATGAAGATTGTCCTGAACATAAAACCCTCAAGCTTACTAGCTTTAGAATTAATATAAATAAAAAACAAATATTAATATAAATACAAAACAAATATTAAACTAATATGAAAATGAAAAACAAATCTTTAAAACAAAAACAAATCTATACCAGTTTTTTAAACCACTTTTTAACTGAAGCTTATTTAAATCTTAATCAAAATACATTTAAGCATAACAAAATAAGAAGACAATGAAATAAATACCTACTGTACACTTAGTACAACTGCATTAATCGTGTACACTTATTACAACTGTGTTAATCTTATTGATCTTCTCAACCAAATCCAAAATCTCAAATAATATCTAATATCTAGTTCATTGACTAAAATTCTCAAACAACTTCTATACACTATCCTGGCCTATACACTATCCTGGCCTATCATTGGAGCTGATGGGAGAGTGCCATGTTCGTTTTGAGGATGATTTTCATTTAGATTATGGACCGACGATTGACGATTTTCCTTCGTGGATCTCAAATGCTAATCGAAGAAGGCTTCTACAAACCAACACAGATCATGGTGGCATTTGGCTCAGGATGGCAACGGTAATTACACGACTATCACTCCCAGAGCTAAGACTTTAGTGAACTATTGTTGTAAATGCCCAGCAACCCAATTTTTACCGCAGGAGTGAGACAGTGAGATTGCTGCCTTTTGGTAGGAGTGGAATTCGACCTAGTCGTGGCCATGGCCTGGCTGGTTAACTTTCAATGCACAATAGACAATCCAGTAGGGACATACTGACAGATGACACCTAGTTTCCCAGGCTCCAAACTTTGAGAAATCTACTCATTCATTCAAGTGTTGGAGTATGGGTACAATTGCATGGTATAACTTTCACATTTTTGAAAATCTTTTCATGATAAAGCCTTTTTAAATATTCATTAACATCTACAGTTTTTGATGTAAACCTTACATCATACATGATATTAACACATAAGTCTCATATTCAAAACATAAGTTGAATTTATCATCTATAAAAATTTCATCCTTTGTCATAAAAGCATTACAGCTTAAAAAATTCAACCAAGGAAAAACCCTATAGCACGTCTTTCAATGACTGCTTAAGGAACATTACATTAACGGCTCAAAATAGCACTAAACACAATAGTATGCCTGGATTTTTATGGGCATTTACCAGCAGGTTGTGTAGGTGTGCTGCTATAATACTACCAGCGTAGATCCAAATCTTAGGCTCTATCAAGCCCCGAGAGGGATCAAATCTCTTAGTAGGTATCCATTGATTTGATTCAAACCAAAAGGCACATTTTTATTTAAGGTCCACATATAATATTAAATATTATTTATGGCCCACATATAATATTTTTTATTATTTTTTATTTTGTTATGAACTAACATTACAACATTTCCCCATTCATGGTTTTAAAACCATATGCAAGGCCCTCCTATAACCATGGGTTGTTTAGGAGGCCTTGCACATGGTCTTAAAACCATTTGCAAGGCCGTCCTAAACCATGTACAATAAAACCATGGGTTGTTTAGGAGGCCTTGCACATAGTTTTAAAACTATGTGCAAGGCCTCCTAAACAACCCATCGTTTTATTGTACATGGTTTAGGAGGAGGGCCTTGCACATGGTTTTAAAACCATAAACCATGTGCATAAAAACCATGTGCAAACCCTGTGCACATGGTTTATGGTTTTAAAACCATGTGCAAGGCCAACATTCTTTATTATTTTGTTAAGTAAAAACATTACAACATCTCCTCCATATTGTGTTTTTTTCTTCACCCATTTTTTTTAAGGATAATTAAATTTTTAATTTTTTATTGTTTTGTTAGGTAGGAAGATTACAGCATCTCCCCCATATTAGGTTTTTTTGTGGGGACATTTATTTTGGCTTATAATTAAAAAAATTATTTTTTATTAATAAAAATAGCGTCAAGTAAACATTACATAACGTTACGTAACGCTACAAGATCTCCCCGAAGCAACTAGTAAACCTTAGGTATTCGTATATGGGCGTTTGCCATAAGGTTCTGCCGATGTGCGAATATGATACTTGTAAACATTAGGTTTTGCAGAAACTGTGTATATGTCATTATGCAAAACAATTAATATGCTTTTGTACGTGCCTCTGCTGAGCGGTTTATTTTGCAGTCCAACGCTTGGACATACTGTGCTTGTCTCAGGGCTATCTCTGTAGTTGTAATATGAAGGTGGCTTACAGAATATTATTTAGATCCAAATTTAGTGCTATAGCTTCGAATAATGTTTAGATCTAAATTTAGTGCTATAGCTTCGAATGATGTTGATGATTGGTTCTATTATTTAGAAATTATTTAGATAGTACAAACTCATAAATTTACACACATCAAACCTTAGTTATTTGGCAATGTACAGCAGGAATTCCAATATTTATATAAAACTTATCCACTCATAAAAGCAGAATGAAGGTGACGGGTTTAATATTTATAACATTTAGAAACCTGGTGACTTTTATTCAAAACCTACTCAGAAATTGAGCTTATGAGCTCAGGTGACTCACAATTCCATTACCTCAGAATCACATTTAACGTCTGCTTGCCAATGTTTCCTCCGTGAATTGTTCGTGCTTATAAGTTATGATAAAAGCTCCTTCGAAAGAATCTTTCTCAGTCTCGAAATGCTTGGTCTCAGTTTGTTGGAATGGGCAACATGTTAAGATGTATTGGAATATCTGGGAGAATAGAAACTCTAGTTGCAGTTGGAGAGGCGTATACTTCTATGGATAGACAAATCCATTTTTTTTCATAGGGCTCTCTGCAAATTGTAAGAAGTCAGTTTATATGTAAACTATTTACAAAATACTTTGTCATACATATGGTTTTATACTTATGTAAAGAGGCTTTAGGTTGGCTGGATATAAGCACAATGATGAGAAGAATAAGGGTTATGTGGACATTAGAACTGGAGATTCTTTAATTGAATCTTTGTATTTTTGTTTGCAATTCAGGTAGGACTTTGGCTATGCTTAAATTATATTTATATAATATACAGAGGCTTTAGAATTGGTGGATGTAAGTACAATGATGAGAAGAATAAGGGTCCTGTGGACATTAGAACGGGAGATTCTTTAATTGAATCTTTGTATTTTCGTTTGTAATTTAGGTAGGACTTTTGTAATGTGTATTTAGTTTGCAAATTTATGAAACAATTTTCATAAATACCAATACTCTAATCAAGTTTTACATAGATTTAATATTTTTGGGTTCATTTCATTGTAAGAAGATTAGATAAGTTTATAAAAGATCCACATAGACCTAATATTTTAGGGTTCATTATTTCAATTTTGGGTTCATTTCAATGTAAGAAGATTAGATAAGTTTATAAAAGATCCACATAGACCTAATATTTTAGGGTTCATTATTTCAATGTAAGATCATAAGGTTCATTCCAATGTAAGAAGAGTAAAAAAGTTTATAAGAGATGTACTTCAAGTTGGTATCAAGATACTTGAAAATGCATACTCACTCCACTTTAAATGGATTAGCCACTCCATGAGTGATGCTTCTTAATTAATTTTAAAGTATGGTATATTGTAATTTGTTTTGTGATTTTGTGTTAATTGAAATTTATTTATTAGTTTGTATCAATTGAGATATCTGTTTTTTAACTACCATAGATCCAAATCCTAGGCTCTATCAAATCCCGAGAGGGATCAAATCTTAGGAGGTGCAAACCTTAAGTATTGCACTCAACTATTACCTTTGGTGTGATTCAGACCAAAAGACACATCTTTTATTTAAGGTCGACATATAATATTTTTATTATTAATATTTAATACTATTTATGGCCGACATATAATATCTCTTATTATTTTTTATTTTGTTAGAAAAGAACATTACAACATCTCCCCCATACATTGTTTTAATGTGCAAGGCCCTCCTAAAACCATGGGTTGTTTAGGAGGCCTTGCACATGGTCTTAAAACCATTTGGATTGACCTCCTAAACCATATACAATAAAAACGATGGGTTGTTTAGGAGGCCTTGCACATGGTTTTAAAACCATTTGCAAGGCCCTCCTAAACCATGTATAATAAAACCATGGGTTGTTTAGGAGGCCTTGCACATGGTTTTAAAACCATGTGCACAACCAACATTTTTTTTGTAGATAATTAAATTTTTTATTTTTTATTATTTTGTTAAGTAGGAACATTACAACATCTCCTCCATATTGTGATGTTTTTGGGGCTAGCATTTATTTTGGAGGATAATTATAAAAAAAAAAATCTATTATTTATTATTTATATCCTGACATAACATTATGTAACGTTACAAGATCTCCTCCATAGTGGGATGTAGAGTGCCTCTCGACCCAATAAAATTTTTATAAAATTTATGATTTCTGTTTATTTTGTGAACTTTATTTGTGACTCTTGTGCTAATAGAGGAATTATCGATCTACGCATTCTGTATTAAATTATCATCTACTTACTCTGCCAACCAACTCTACCTTTGTCTCGTCCTTGGAGCTCACCACCTTCACATCATCACCAATGCATTACCTTCTTTAACCATAGCAATAATATTTC
>LPNX010623380.1:31529-74029 GCA_001517045.1 Pseudotsuga menziesii | reverse complement strand
TTACTATGTGTTTGATGTAAAGTTGGCTTGGCTGAGTAAGTCTAAGGAACCCCCATGTTATTCGCTTGTTGCCTTAATAGCCCTTGAAACCCAGTTGTTTATTGGCTTAGCTAGACAGTCTGTGCAACCCAACTATGTGTTGGCTTGACTGTGGGTGTATGGTCTTGCTATGTGTAAGCATGTTGCTCCCTAGTTCCTTGTGGAAATCATTCCCAGCTCAAGGGTGGCAATGATGCTGAGAGATTGATGAGCGCACTGGCCTATGGTTGGGTGAAACGTTGCAATGACATAGCTAGTTGTGGGCCAACTCAATTACAGGATAAGTATTCACTTGTATTTCTCTTGTGTATTTACCTCTACAACTGTATTTGCTTGATTTATGAATTATGAACATGTTGAATGGATGATTTGATTATGTTGTATAGTTACATTTGTTATGCATCCGTGTATGTTTTAATTCAATGCATTTTTATTATCATGTTCATGGGGCTAGATTGCCCAGTCTGACGGCAGCATAAACTTAGTGGCGTCCTCTCCCTTGTCGGTATGAGGGGAGGGGATGTCACAGTAAGGATGCCATACTATAAGCCTCTTTGCAATGACTCTCGCAATATTTCATATGATCCATCTCTCACCACCTTCACATCATCATCAATGCACAACCTTCTTTAACCATAGCAATGATATCGCCTTCCCATCATCGTTGTTCCACCATCTTCTTCAACCATGGCTAAGCCCACTATAAAATGCTCTATGGTGCAAGGAAGGAGAAATATATTCACTGTTGGATTCATTTGAAGCAAGGAAGTCATACTATAAGCTTCTTTCCAATTTCTCACATGATCCATCTTTCCTGATATCCCAGTGTATTTGAATCATAGTTACCATGTTCAAATTTGAAATCGATAGGATTCCATAAAAATTCAATGACAAATTTTCAATTTAGAAAAAAATCAACAATATAAACTAGATTAGATATACCCTTTTGAAAAAACCCTACCCATAGGTTAACCTTGATCTTCCCAAAACCTTATTTATTTTTGAAAAATTATTAACATCATCACTCGCTTCAAATTATTGAGGCTGTGTGCAAGCCAATAAGGATATCTTTTGACATGTTACATGTAATAGAAAATTGAAAAACATGCATGCTCCAGATTTATGTGTAAACGGAATGAAAGAACAAATACATAATCATAAACACATACATTTGTAACGAAAACAGAGATACAGTAAACACATATTCTATTAAATAATGGAAATAGAACAAACTCTAAATCAACAACTAGAATGGTGATAGCTATCTCTGAGAAGAGATGTTGCTGCTACGCTCATTCATGCCAAGATAAATACAAAATGAGACCAAAATGATCTGTTTATAATAAGGATGAGGGAGATAACACTAAAAGTCCAAAACATAACCCTCGAAGATGAACCGTCATAATTTTTGGGGCCCCAAGATGGTTAGTTGAAGAGTCAATTTCTCGGGGTCATAACTTTTGCATACGATCTTCGATTTGGGCACTTGATAGCCTTTGAACGAAATGAAAGAAAAAATACAAAATCATAAACAAATACATTTTGCAATGACAAAAGAGATATAGTAAACACATATTCTATTAAATTGTGGAAATAGAACAGACTGTAATACAACAACTTGAATGGTGGTAGCCATCTTTGAGAAGAGATGTGGCTACTATGCTCATCTGTGCCAAGATGAATACAAAATGAGGCCAAAAGGGCCTATTTATAATAATCATGAGGGATAGAACCCCAAAAGTCCAAAACATAACCCAGAAGATGAAGCATCATAAAGTTTGAGTCCCTAAGGTGGTTATTTCAACAGTCAACTTCCCAGGGTCATAACTTTTACATACGATCTTCGATTTGGGCGCTCGATAGCCCATTGGAAAGATCCATATGATCTCTACATCTTTCGACTAAGGCCAATTGCTTCCAAATTATTATAAGATATGAAGTGCAACCATGCAACCCAATCTCTGTGTGCAAGAAGCATTGGTTGTTGTTTCCTCTGCAATCATACAACGTGACATCATGTGGAAGATCGTCGAGCGGGTTCGGTTGTTGTGTACAGTTAACCATTGTTGCTACTATATATCCAGCAGAAAGATTAAATAAGGATTTTTCCTTTATCCAAGTGGCAACGATAGAGGAATCGCCTATATCATCTTGGGTGATTTGAAGGGTTCAGATGCTACCACAAATGCCATCGTTGAGTGAATACAAAAAAAAAAAGTTAGCTTCAATCAAACATATAGATCGGTATCGATTCAAGGACGATGCAGAGAGGAGCTCTTGATGACTTTGAAGATTTATTAGAAGAAATTCAGACCTGGTCACATAATGTGTGTCGAGGATGAAAGGATATAATTCAAATTATTTGAAACAAAACGAGACAACTTATATGCAGACTTGCCTTAGCTCAACCCTCACTAATCAATATACTTGTATGGAAATCCTAAAGGAGGAAAACATAAGTGTCAATAATTTCCCTTTGGCTAGCAACGTGTTTAATACAGTCTACGTGGCTGTATGCAAGTAAATTATTGAGTTTTCAAGTAGCACAATCACAAATAAAGTGGTTAGTGAATGTCTACAAAACTAATCACTTAGTTTTGTCAAAATATTTGTACTAGATTGTTAGAACTGATATAAACAAAAAACAAATATTATTTAAATACTAAAAGAACATGTATGAAAAAACAAAATACAAATCTTTACGAGTTTCTTTACTGTACAATTATTACAACTGAGTTAATCTTATTAATCTTCTCAACCAAATCCAAAATATAAAATAATTTCTAAATGCATGATAATGACGAGAATTCTCAAACACTATCGTCGCCTATCATTGGAGCTGATGAGAGAGTTCCATGTTCGTTTTGAGGATGATTTTCATTCACATTATGGATTGATGATTGACGGTTTTCCTTCGTGGATCTCAAATGCTAATCGAAGAAGGCTTCTACAAACCTACATAAAATTCAGTAGGGAAAAAAATCTACGCATTCAACCAAAGTTTCACCTTGTACACTGAAATTTTGAATTTTGTACAACTAAACTAATATATGGAAAATGAAAACATGATGTCACAGACACAATAAACCATGGTTGTTTATCTCAAAGTTGTAAGTTGGCTTTGGTTTTAACTTACCATAAATAGTCATTGTCATAATTATTATGTATATTTTTTTATTATTCATTTTTAGAGAATAATTATTTTAAGTTTTTACTAATGAATTAATAAATAGATGAACTCATTTAAAAAAAAATCATAAATATGTAAAACAAATTCTTTAATATAAAAAATAAATTCAGGGGAGGCCTCATAATAACCATGGCAAATGCTTTGGCCTCGAGCTCTCTGCAGCCAAGAATCTTCGTCAATGGAGTGGCGGTTTCGCCCCCAGATCTTTACAACGACGGGCTTGTGACAATCCATGGCATAGATCGTTTTCTTCCAGAGTCCCCGCAGCCTCCAGTTTCGACAAGATCTCCCGCAGTATTTCCCAGTGGATGAATCATGTCGATGGAATTGTGGGATGCGAGCGTTGGGTTGAGAGATCAAGGCTACAGCATCCTGGCCTTGGCCTTGCGGATCAAATCCCCTGGGCTTCTTGGTTTTCACAGTCTCACTATTTTCACGCTCGGTGACGATTTGATTTTCTCCCAAGATAGCCAGGCCCTTGTGAACAGTTTGAGATATCATATTCTTCCCATCAAAAGGTTGTTGTTCACAGACCTAGTTTCGATTCCTGTCGGCACTAGATTCAATACATTGCTCCAAGGCCAGTGGCTTATGGTTACATCTACCAATCCTTTCCCCATCAATGGCGTCCTTCTCAAGAACCCTAATGCTTTTTCCGATGACTGGATCGTGGTGCATGGGATTTCTGCGCCCTTCACATTCTGGTGGGTCCTGATCGCCTCTGGTCGGCTTGGCACCGGTGCCCTTTACAAGGCCGCTGCCGGCCCTGGGTCGGCTGCCATGGCCGGTGCAATCGGGGGACTTACCGTCGGAGCACTCATTGCAGGGAAGCAGGCTGTGAAGAGATATGTGCTTGGCCATAATCGTCAGCACTTTGATTTTTGTGGCGGTGGACGGTGTCTGTGGGTGGTGAGTGCTTGTTGCTGGCTCTTCTCCTGCAGATTCATCAATTTGCTATGGGTCTACAGTTTCTTGGGTAGTTTACAGTTTTTTTTCTGGATACAGTGTACAATTTGGGTTTTTCTGCTATGTTTCTTGCTCCATTTTTGGTTGACAAGATCGGCGGGATTTGGCTCCAAGGATTGGGGTCGAGGGCTTCAGACTTTCGGGGCTGCTGATTACTCTATTGCTGTGAAAGATCGCCTGCTTTATGGTGGAGGCGGTGACTGTGGATATACTCTTGCGTGGCGACCCATATTGTGTCCTTAGGGATCTTTGTGGCGGCGACGACGTTTCTTCAGAGGTGGTGGCCTTTGTTGTCGGCAGTATATCTAATGTTTTGTGTGGTAGTGGGTTTTCTGGTGGTGCTCGTTGATATATGATCAGAAGTGATCCATTTTTGGTCTATTTCCATGTGGCAGTTTTCTGTCTGTAATATCTGGGACAGTTTTTTTTGGTTATGTTAATATGAGACAGCAAATATGTGACAATGTAGGGATCCTAGTGATCCTCTTACATGTGCAGATGTAATTTCGTTCTATTTTGAAATAAAATTACGAATTTTTTCCGAGGAAAAAAAAATAAAAAATAAATTCAGTAAACAAAAGTTGAATTTATCATCTATTAAGATTTCATATGTCCCAATCTAATTTATTAAAAATAAAATACATTGTGTATATTCTAAAAATAAGCCGCATTGTGTATAAAACTATATTCCTTTCATCTATGTATCTAAACATAGATACATCAAAACTCATAAAAACATTATCTTAAAAAATTCAACCAAGGAAAAATGTTGTACTATGTAGCGTGTCTTTCAACGACTGCATAAGGAACATTACATTAACTGCTCAAAATTGCACTAAATACAAAAATAGACCCGGATTCCAATGAGCATTTACAATCTGGTTGTGTGGGTTTGCTACCATGATACTAGTAGTAAACCTTAAGTTAAACACAAAAGTACGCCCCAATTCCTATATGGGCGTTTTCTATCCGGTTTTGTGGGTGTGCAGCTATGATACTACTACTAAACGTTAGTTTTTGCAGAAATTGTGTTTGTGTGTAACATACCTCAAATTTCAAACATAAAAAAAATCTATAACCATATATCTTTAGACATATTAATAAAATACCTAACTGTTATGAGGCATTACAAACAAATAGAGAGTTTAAAGCATAACCCTGGCCATATGAAATGATCATCATCTCCTTAAAATATTAAAAACCCTTTTCCAAAAAGAAAAGATTTCTAAACAAAAACTAGAAAAGCTAAGTTATTTTTCTTCTGCTAGAACCATTCCGTAGTTCTGATTCCGCGTTCCGCATTCTGCATTATCCTTTCCACTGCGAAATCCAGGAACCGAAAACAAATTGTGCGATGGAGTCCTTCGAACCAATTTTTGCCTTTCTCCCTTCCGCTGTAGAATTTGGGAATCAGAGCTTAGCGAAACAACCACCTTGTCTTCTGAATCCATCTTTTCACTTTCCGCTGTGGACCTCAGAAGCCGGAAACTCCACAAAATGTCCAGTTGGTCTTTTGGCTTTCCCCCTTCTGACTTCTTCCTTTCCGCCTTTCACTATGAACCTCGAAAATCAGAAAACCCACGGAACAGACACTTTTTCTTTCTATCTTCTACCTTCTGACTTACGCCTTTCTACCTTCCGATGCGAACCTCGGAAATTAGAAAAAACAACTCTTTTCCTCAACCTTTTTCCCATTTTCTACCTCCTGCCTTACAACATTTTAGGAATTAAACTTCTGCAAATCCGTCTTCCACCACTTCTGTGAACCATCGATCTCTTTGCGGATTAGATATGTACCGTTGATCTTCTAAATTTGATTTGATGTGTAAATCAGACTTCGAAAACTTCAACTTATGTTAACTTAATTCTTGACTTTCCGCGTTCCACATTTTGTATATGCTTTCTGCGTCATTGATCCTTGCGGAATCAACCTTGACTGTCGATCTTGATTTGATGCAGAAATCAGACTTTGGAAACTCCAAGTTTTGTTAAGTTAATCCTTGACTTTCCATGTTGCGCATTCCACACTGTTGATCTTTGTGGAATCAACCTTGACCGTCGATCTTAATTTGATGCAGATTTCGGGTTGCAATATACTGTAAGTTAAA
The DNA here is from genome assembly GCA_001517045.1 of Pseudotsuga menziesii. Lineage (NCBI taxonomy): Eukaryota > Viridiplantae > Streptophyta > Pinopsida > Pinales > Pinaceae > Pseudotsuga > Pseudotsuga menziesii. Next base: position 67,726 of record LPNX010623380.1, on the reverse strand, counting down.
CCGACCTGAATATTTACTTGATGCTTAGCCTTCTTTGATTCTATCTTCTTTGTTCATAATTTTAACAGTCAAGCCCTAATTGCGCTAAGTTTATTAGGGATTCAGACAACAGAATGTTTTTAAGGTTTCCTTGGTGTAACAAAAGAAAACAAGAATTTTTATCTACGACATTGGCACGATACAGATCTATTCTATAACGACATTACAGATTCCGTCAACATTCCAATAAGCATAATTAGGTTGAGAAGAAATGAAAAGAACAGACAAAGGCCAGTTACTGGTAGGAATACACGATACATTTTTAAAAAGATACAGAGGATTCAATACATTATACATAGAACCATGAATTCTAAATTATTCAAGTATTAGTTTCGAAACTAAATCCAAATCTTAAACAACCAGCTCTACAAAATTTATGCCCAAAATGAATTATTAATTACTACAGTAATAACTTGGTACAAAACTAATATACTTCAGAGAAACAGGCATATTTGTTCTACAAAAACACATAACCCTGTTGCCTTGAGATGTAACCACAATTAAACATTTCACATACACATCCTATTATAACTAGAATTAGTCATAAGAAAACAGAGTAGGAACCTCGCACCAGAGACGGGGAAATAAAAGTGGAGAAGCTATTCCTCCCAACCAATTCCCAGAGAACCCAAATTACTTGCTCTAGAACCCCTTAGCATGTTCATTGAACTGCTAGAGAAAAATATCTTAATGCGCCATCTCTTTCATTACACAGATGTTAATCTTTATCCAATGCTAACCTCCTACTGCTCCTGGACATACTATTAAATAGTATTTTTCCTAGGACTTGATCATTTATGAGCCTCCTGTTCTTTAGCAACTCAAGTAGGAGTGCAGACTTGATTTTTGGGGATGATGACTCTTGCATCTCGAGCTCTCTTTCGGTGGTCTATTCCACTTGTCATTTCCCTCTTGTGGGTCAGTGAACACTCTTTCAACGGTTATTTCCACTTTTGTTTTCCTTCAGCATCTTTTATTAATAAAGAATATTTGTATTAAAAATGTTATATTCTTGACTTTCCTGTCAAATAATAATAAAATAATAATCAAAGTATTTTCCAACATAATTATTAATTATTAATTCATGGGGTATTACATACACCTCCCCTTAAAAGATAACACCGTCCCCGGTGTTATGAATTTTGTTTTTATTCATCCATGTCACCCTCTTGGAATAAGTCTGGATATGCCTCTTGTATATTACTTTCCAGCTCCCAAGTAGCTTCTTCCATACTAAGGTGACTCCATTGCACCTTTACTTGTCCAATGATACGGTTCCGAAGTAAAATTTATCTTGTGTAACATCCCCACATAACCTACTAAACAATGCATATACAAAAAAAATCCCAAGAATAGTTTCTTTCTCAAGGAATTGGCTATAATCCTTCATAATACCTCATTCTTAAGCTTGAAAAGGTGAACAGCATAAAATTTCTGCACTCAAACATAGGACTTAAACCTTTGGCTTTCCACTTCCGCACTTCCATTGTGCGGAATGCGGAAGGAGAAAGCCTCAACATTCATACGGCTTAACATTTGGAATGTATCCTATCATCATTAAGCTATATAACCCAAAACGACTCCAATTATTGTAAACAAGACAAGGACATTTCCCCGTTTATGAGCAAAGCTCCCACCAACAGGCCTGGAGTTGTCCTTTATTATTTTATCAACATTGGAACTTACACCCTTCCACACATATAGGCACTTGTAAACCCATTATCAAGAGATTTTATTCAACAAAAGGGTAACTCTGTACAGAGACCAAATATCTTCCATTGAGTTACCATTTACCACCAACGAGGCATCATCAATCAAACCAGAAATTATGAGTGCATCGGTTTGGAAGCATCATTCTCATTACTAGAGCTACTAAATCATCAAAATCACACATTTATGCACAAATCTACATGCCCTAAGTTCAATCAAGAGACAGAACAACTCAGTAATTCCAAAACAACATATTACCAGCATTCGAACAAAGTATGGAAAAACACCAGCGCACAAACAACTTTTTCATCGCTACACTAAATGAGGCATTCATCATCAAATAGAAGCATTCCAACACACATTCTCTCAATGCAAATAAACTCTGATCTCAGTAAAAGGTAGAAATGTCAAACCAGAAATAGAACCTATTTGTAGAATGATCCGCAATGAAAAGGGAACAACCACGTTCCACCCAACCATAGATTAGGAATAGAGGTTCCCTCTATCCTCAATCACCCCCGAGCTAATTATGCATGCCAGGAGTGGTGACAGTAAAAATCAGGCCCATTCTCTAGTGGGGATCCCCTTATCTTACACAAACAATGTTTCCTTCATCTTACCTAAATGTAGAGTGCTTCCCCAGCTAGTCGCCCCCAACATACTAAACGTCGTCTCTCTTATAGTTGGATTTAGGTCTTTTTGCAGCTCCCAAAATCTCTGTTCCACTTTCATTTCATTTCCCAGGGTGGGTCTTGCACTGTACTGGCCTTACCACATCTGGTGAAACTATCTGACAATGACCCTTTGCATGCATAATTTCTCATTCAACGTGGTTGTCTCTCTCATTCATATTTTTTTCATATAAGCATAATGTTTCGGTTACATTTTTCCTCCAAGGACTGATTAGCATATTCCAGGTTTTCCAATCATATTCAAGAAATAAAAATAGAAAAAATAATATTACTTAAAATGTTTGTGCATTGCTGGATATTACATCCTTCCCCCTTATTGTAACATTGTCCATAGTGTTCTTAGTCTTCTGGACATAACTCGAGGTGCATTTTTCTGCAATATTCTCTTTAGTTCCTAAGTACTATTTTCTTCTTGTCCAACCTTGTGCACAAACTTCTTATTTTGTCATGTCTCTGATAATTTGACTCGTTCACTCTATTTGTTCATCTGTCTCTTCTTGGTCTCCAATCACAACAGGATTTGAACCCGAAATCTGAAGACAGAATCTGACGTCGTCCGACATTTCACATGGATGTGTCAGACATCAATCAATCATTAGAATGTTGATAACAAAATATTTATAGAGCTGTCGAATATCCAACACAACTGAGTTGGATTTTCGACCCTGGTAGTGTCGGGGAACCGACACTACCAGGGTTGGATCATCGACGTCTGCGAAAGAAACACTGGCGGATATCTGACACTGACGCGTCAGATATCCAACGGGGAACCGACATACCAGGGCAGTTTGTCGACGTCTACGAAAGAAAAACTGGCGGTTATCCAACATTGATGCATCGGATATCCGACGAGCGGTTTATAAAAAAAAATATAATAGATAATACCATATAATAAGAAATGACTCGTTTTCATTTTGGACAGTTTGTTCAAAGGTTTTTGTGAATTGGGAGTAGGTCCGATAGACATGGCAGCCAACTATGTTGACCTGTGGTAGCAAGAGCTCAACATCTTCTCCTCACCGAAAATTACCGGTATGCCCTCCCCAGAAACAGTGCAGAACACGCTGGAAAATTTGACAGCTGGAAGCGAGAGCAGGGTTCCGGTTTCTCCGCCAGATGAAGAGAGCAGGGTTCTGGTTTCTTCACCAGATGAAGAGCTGCTAGGTGTGTTCGTAGCACGACCATTGAACCTAGCCTTAGGAGGAGGTCTGTACTCATTATTCCAACCTCATAGCACAGCTGCAGCAACCGTTTTCATCGAACTTCCCCAGGCGAAACCACAAGGAAACCCAAATAGGGAAATCGATCCTTCTATGTCACAGGGAGCACGCACAGGAGAAGCTGTCGAACAATTGAACTCCAGGAAACAAAATAATCAGTGTTTAAATCCCTCCATAAGATATTTTGATGTAAATTGTGGAGTCCGATGCACCATGGAAGAACCAATGGAGATGGACGGATTAACCATAATCGGGAAAATCAGAGGAAGAAACCCCACCCTGGGGAAAATGAAGGAATGGGCCAGGAAAAATTGGACAGGGCTTGAAGGTGAAGGCCTGGTTATTAATTTTCTTGCAAATGGATGGTTCAGCTTCCTGTTCAGATGCAGAGAGGATGCAGACCTCATATGCAGTAGAGTCTGTACATATGGGAAACCTCATTTCAGCTAAAGTAGTGGACCTCCTTGTTCGATGCAGAAACAAAGTAACTGGATACAATACCATTATGGTTTCGCCTTCTAGGACTACCATTGGAATTCTGGAACTCGGCCTAGCTTAGTGAAATCAAGAATGAGCTAGGGACTTTCATTGAAACGAACCTCTCATTTCATCAGATGGAAGTAAAAAAGGTAGCCAGGATCCTAGTCTCTTTGAACATCAGAACCAGTCTTCAATGAAGCCTTTAATTTTGTATGGAAAAACAAGCAAAAAAGATAGCTGTTGGACTATGAAGGGCTCCCGTTTCGATGCCACAAATGTCATGAAGCAAGACATTTGGCAAGAAACTGCCCAAACTTTGTTCCCTCAACAACTAGAAGAAGGAAGCGGATTAGGCAAACAGAGGCCCCAAGCTCCAAAGAAATTGATCTGAACACAGCTTCAGATGAAAATCCTCTCAGGTCAGAGGGCACAAAACAACCATTGGATCAACCGGAAAGATCGGGAGTAGTAGCAACAGAAGGGTCTCCTCAACAGACGGAACATCGTCCGATCGTGTCTCCCCCACCGGGTATGAACACTTCTTCCCTTAGAAATCAATTGAATGATTTATCTTTGAATGACTCACCCACTCCTTCCACCATAAAAAATGACTCGCCCACTCAGTCCTCCTCTATCTTTTTCCACCTTCGTTTAAGGGACATTCCAATCCCTCAAAAACCAAAAATCGCTACAAAAGGACTAGGGGTAAATGCCAGGATCACATCCAAAGGGAAAGGGAGAGGAAGACCATCTCACCTCTCTATGGCCTAGAGCATGGCGCTCAGGGATCAGGCAAGTGGCATACAAACAACCATTTTCAAGGCGCTTAGAGCGATGCAAACCCCAAATGGGGTGCCCAAATGAAATTTGTCTCCCAAAACTGCAAGGGTCTGGTAAGCACCCAAAAAAATCTTGCCCTAAAAAGAATGATGGAGGTTCTATCACTAGAAGTCATCCTTCCACAAGAAACAATGGGTCAAGAGCTGGAAGTTGAAACTAGTTTAACATCACTTCTTCTGCAATACTCTTTCACAGCGCAAAGTGCCATCGGCCACTCTGGAGGTCTAGCAATTGGATGGAAGAAAACAAGCATTCGATGCACAAATTCAGGAGGTGCATGCTTATATATAAATCAAAGTCATTTTTTTCAAATTTCTTTGGGCCTGGGAACTGGAACCAACAGCTATGCAGAACTCACGACATTGAAATTACTTCTCTGTTTTGCCAATGAAAGAAATTGCAGACAGTTACAAGTATATGGTGACTCAATGGTGGTTATAAAGTGGATGAATAAGATACAGAAATGTAGAACTGATTCTCTAGATGCATTATTTGAAGAGACAACCCATTCTCTCTCATTCTTTGAATCAATCTCTTTCACTCATGTTTACAGGGAGCGAAATAAGGAGGCAGACAGGCTCTCAAAGAAGAGTCTGACATTGCAATGGGGTGAATGGAAAATTTTGGAAACACGGGACTCCAAGGCCACGGAATATCCGCACAAGCCTTTTATAAATCCATCACTCTAAAACATTTTGTAAATTTGAAATATATTTTTGAAAGCATAGCACAAAATCATTCTTTTATGAATGAATGCTTTACTGAATTGTTTACTGATTTTTTTTTCTTTCTTTCTGCCATTGACTAAATTAATGTTTTAATGAATGGTTTTTTCAGCTGTTGAATGATTGAATGGTTTAATGAATGTTTTAAAGAATGATTTAATGAAAGCATTTTTCAACTATTGAGTGAAATAATTGGCATTGTAGATGCATTGTTATTTGCTTTGTGAAATAGTGGAATAAATTGTTATTTGCAAGTATAGGCATTGGGTTTGGGGAGTTGAGAGTGATGTGAGGGGGGGGAGGGGCCATAAGAGCTTCCACCTTCACGTGGTTGGTCCTGTTTAGTAGAGAATATTAAATTATTCTCGAAACAGAGAGGAGCTCAATGAATGGTAAGGAAGAATACATTAAAAAACATCTATTTCTATATTTTTACTGTGTAATTTTCACTATTGCTATTTGACTCCTCCATTGGAACTTGTTACAGATAGCGTTGAGAAACATTTCCATAGTTAAGAGGCAACAAAAGGAGTTTTTATTAGATCGATGGCCTTATATACATAGTATTTTTGGTTATCCATGTTTTATCAGGTGATATATTCTTAACAATTAATTTACTTGAATAGTTGAATAGTATTGTAATTTACATTGTAATAGAATTGTATTTATATAGATTTTTTTTGTTATTTTCATAAACAAACATAAATATATTTGATGGGTCCTAACATGAAACTATTGCAACACGACAAAAAATGAAGTATGTTGAATGATGTTTTGAAAGGTAAAGCATAAGAAGACAGTGTGAAGATCTAGAAATCAAGGTATAAATACGTTTTCTTTTGTTTGATTGAGCTGTGTATTGGGTATTTATGCATGTGCACACACATACATTTAGTTGATGATGATGATTACCATACATAGAGGTGAAAAACAATCACTAGAGGCAAGAATATATACTATGTAAATGTTCTACAAGTTAGGCAGGGGTCTTTTGACATCCTTGACATTTCTACATTGTTAGGTTCATCATTAAACCAAAAAGTTTGGAGTTGTTCCAAAACAAGAAAAATCTGCTTTGAAAAATCTATCTATTGAAACAACCTGACAAGTGTTTATGAAGTGCACAGAGGCACTCGAAACACATTCCTATTTATGAAGTGTTTATTTAAAATTGTACCGTTGATATTCTAAATTTGATTTGATGCGTAAATCAGACTTCGGAAACTTCAAGTTATGTTAACTTAATTCTTGACTTTCCGTGTTCCACATTTTGTATATGCTTTTCGCGTCGTTGATCCTTGCGGAATCAACCTTGACCGTCGATCTTGATTTGATGCAGGAATCAGACTTTGGAAACTCCAAGTTCCGTTAAGTTAATCCTTGACTTTATGTGTTGCACATTCCACACTGTTGAACTTTGTGGAATCAACCTTGACCGTTGATCTTAATTTGATGCAGATTTCGGGTTGCAATATAATGTAAGTTAAACTGACCTGAAGATTTACTTAATGCTTAGCCTTCTTTGATTCTGTCTTCTTTGTTCATAATTTTAACAGTCAAGCCCTAACTGCGTTAAGTTGATTAGGGATTCAGACAAAAGAATGTTTTTAAGGTTTCCTCTGTGTAACAAAAGAAAACAAGAATTTGTATCTACGACATTGGCATGATACTGATCTATTCTATAACAACACTACAAATTCCGTCAACATTCCGATAAGCATTATTAGGTTGAGAAGAAATGAAAATAACAGACAAAGGCCAGTTACTAGTAGGAATACACGATACATTTTTAAAAATATACAGAGGATTCAATCCATTATACATAGAACCATGAATTCTAAATTATTCAAGTATTAGTTTCGAAACTAAATCCAAATCTAAAACAAACAGCTCTACAAAATTTATGCTCAGAACGAATTATTAATTACTACAGTAATAACTTGGTACAAAAATAATATACTTTAGAGAAACAAGGATATTTGTTCTACAGAAACACATAACCCTGTTGCCTCGAGATGTAACCGCAATTGAACATTTCACATACACACCCTATGATAACTAGAATTAGTCATAAGAAAACAGAGTAGGAACCTCGCACTAGAGCCAGGGAAACAAAAGTGGAGAAGCTATTCCTCCCAACTAATTCCCAGAGAACCCAAATTACTTGCTCTAGAACCCTTGAGCATGTTCGTTGAACTACAAGAGAAAAATATCTTAATGCGCCATCTCTTTCATTACACAGATGTTAATCCTTGTCCAATGCTAACCTCCTGCTGCTCATGGACATACTATTAAATAGTATTTTTCCTAGGACTTGGTCATTTATGAGCCTCAAGTTCTTTAGCAACTCAAGTAGGAGTGCAGACTTGATTTTTGGGGATGATGACTCTTGCATCTCGAGCTCTTTTTCAGTGGTCTCTTCCACTTGTCATTTCCCTCTTGTGGTTCAGCAAACACTCTTTCAACGGTTATTTCCGCTTTTGTTTTCCTTCAGCATCTTTTATTAATAAGGAATGTTTGTATTAAAAATGTTCTATTCTTGACTTTCCTGTCAAATAATAATAAAATAATAATCAAAGTATTTTCCAACATAATTAATAATTATTAATTTAGGGGGTATTACATACACCTCCCCTTAAAAGATAACACCGTCCCCGGTGTTATGAATTTTGTTTTTATTCATCCATGTCAGCCTCTTGGAATAAGTCTGGATATGCCTCCTGTATATTACTTTCCATCTCCCAAGTAGCTTCTTCCGGACTAAGGTGACTCCATTGCACCTTTACCTATCCAATGATACGGTTCCAAAGTAAAATTGATCGTGTGTAACATCCCCACATAACCTGCTAAACAATGCATATACAAAAAAAATTCCAAGCATAGTTTATTTCTCAAGGAATTGGATACAATCCTTCATAATACCTCATTATTAAGCTTAAAAGGTGAACAACATAAAATTTCTGCACTCAAACATAGGACTCAAACCTTTGGCTTTCCACTTCTGCACTTCCATTGTGTGGAATGCGGAAGGATAAAGCCTCAACATTCATACGGCTTAACATTTAGCTTTCCGCTTTCGCTATTCCACTGTGCGGAATGCAAAAGGAGGAAGCCCCATCAATAACACAACTTAAACATTTGGCTTTCTACCTCTGCACTTCCGCTATGCGGAAGGAAGAAGGAGGAAACCTCAACATCCACACAACTTAACATTTGGCTTTCCGATTCCGCACTTTCGCTATGCGGAAAGCGGAAGGTGGAAGCCTCAACATCCACACAACTTAACATTTGGATTTTTTCTTCCGCACTTCCACTATGTGAAAGGTGGAAGCCGCATCAATCACACAACTTAAACATTTAGCTTTATTCATCCTCACTTCCGCTATGCGAAAGGTGGAAGGCAGAAACCTCAACATCCACACAACTTAACATTTGGCTTTCCGCTTTCGCACTTCCGCTATGTGGAAGGCAGAAGCCTCAACATCCACATAAATTAACATTTGACTTTCCACTTCTGTACTTCCACTGTGTGGAATACGTAAGGAGGAAACCTCAACATCCACACAACTTAACATTTTTCTTTCTGCTTCTGCACTTCCTCTATGTGGAAGGTGGAAGGAGGAAGCCTCAACATCCAGACAACTTAACATTTGGCTTTCCTCTTTCACACTTTCGATGTGTGGAATGTGGAAGGAGGAAGCCTCAACATTTGTACATCTTAAATAATTGGCTTTTTGCTTCCGCACCTCCCCTGTGCAGAATGCAGAAGGTGGAAGCCTCAACACCCATATAACTTAAATATTTGGCTTTCCACTTCCGCACTTCCATTGTGCGGAATGGGGAAGACAAAAGCCTAAACATTCATACAACTTATACATTTGAATTTCCACTTCCGCACTTCTGCTATGCGGAAGGCGGAAGCCTAACATTCTTCACTCTGAACTTCTCCTCACGGATGCGAAAAACCCATAAGCTTAAAACCTTACTCATTCGACAATTTTTTCCTTAGGACCAGGCATGGCTTCTTACAATCTCAGAAGCTTTGCATATAGAATGCAGTCATAACCTTCAACCAGACAACAAAATTTATAACGGCATAAAACATAGTAGGTGCATTTCATTTCCAGGGATCTATGCATCTAAGGCAGTCATGACCAGTTCTTTACTACTAACAGGAATACTCCCTTCTATAGGATGATAAGACTTATAAGAAAAGCCTCAGCTAGAGTAAGTGTATCCTATCATCATTAAGCTATATAACCCAAAACGACTCCAATTATTGTAAACAAGACAAGGACATTTCCCCGTTTATGAGCAAAGCTCCCACCAACAGGCCTGGAGTTGTCCTTTATTAATTTATCTACATTGGAAATTACACCCTTCCACACATACAAGCACCCCGTAAACCCATTATCAAGATATTTTATACAACAAAAGGGTAACTCTTTACAAAGACCAAATATCTTCCATTGAGTTACCATTTACCACCAACAAGGCATCATCAATCAAACCAGAAATTATGAGTGCATCGGTTCAGAAGCATCATTCTCATTAATAAATCTAGAGCTACTAAATCATCAAAATCACATATTTATGCATAACTCTACATGCCCTGAGTTCAATCAAGAGACATAACAACTTAGTAATTCCAAAACAACATATTACCAGCATTCTAACAAAGTATGGAAAAACACCAGTGCACAAACAACATTTTCATCGCTACACTAAATGAGGCATTCATCATCAAACAGGAGCAGGCCAACACACATTCTCTCAATGCAGATAAACTCTGATCTCAGTAAAAGGTAGAAATGTCAAACCCGAAATGAAACCTATTTATAGAATGATCCGCAATGAAAAGGGAACAACCACGTTCCAACCACCATAGATTAGGAACAGAGGTTCCCTCTATCCTCAATCACCCCCGATCTAATTATGCATGCCAGGAGTGGTGACAGTAAAACCCAAGCCCATTCTCTAGTTGGGAGCCCCTTGTCTTACACAGACAATGTTTCCTTCATCTTACCTAAATGCAGAGTGCTTCCCCAGCCAGTCGCCCCCAGCATACTAAATGTCGTCTCTCTTAAAGTTGGATTTAGGTCTTTTGCAGCTCTCGAAATCTATTTTCCACTTTCGTTTCATTTCCCAGGGTGGGTCTCGCACCGTACTAGCCTTACCACGTCTAGTGAAATTGTCTGACAATGACCCTTCACATGCATAATTTCTCATTCAATGTGGCTGTCTCTCTCATTCATATTGTTTTCATATAAGTATAATGTTTTAGTTACATTTTCCTCCAAGGACTGATTGGCATATTCCAGGTTTTCCAATCATATTCAAGATATAAAATAGAAAAAATAATATTACATAAAATGTTTGTGCATTGGGGGATATTACATCCTTCCCCCTTATTGTAACATTGTCCACAGTGTTCTTAGTCTTCTAGACATAACTCGAGGTGCATTTTTCTGCAATACTCTCTTTAATTCCTAAGTACCATTTTCTTCTTGTCTAGCCTTGTGCACAAACTTCTTATTTTGTCATGTATCTGATAATTTGACTCGTTCACTCTATTTGTTCATCTGTCTCTTCTTGGTCTCCAATTCTGCAGACAAATATTTTTGTGTAACTTTACATCCTGGTCAAGGGATTACCCTCTTTGGCACCTCACTAAGTTGGAGCACCTCTTTCAAAAGTTCCCTCTGCAATATTATCAGTTCTATTAGTTGATTCTACATAATTACACAAGTAATTTGCTTAACTTCTACTACTACTACAACCGTAATAAGATTATGTTGCTTTTGCATTAATGGAAAACCTGTGATGAAATCCAAAGTTTTTTACATCCCATTTTCCCCAGGAATGGGCAGAGTTCATAACAAACCTTTTAGATATAGGAATTTAGTATTCACTTGTTGACACCCCAAGCCATTAGATAGATAGTTACTTAACTCTACCTCTATTCTGGCCAAATATTTGCTTCCTAAGGGCTTCTACCATCCTTTGCTGGCCAGGGTGGCTTACATAAGGAGGTCTATACATCTCATTTATAATTAATAATTGCAAACCTGCAACATCATGCACATCTTATTGCATAAACATCAGCAAGACGATGCTAAAAAACCGAGTTCTAATTGGCATTTTTAGCTCAATAGTCAAGATTTTCCCCAAGGCATGTTTCCCTCCTCCTGTGTGCATGTCATACAAGAATGTAGTTCTCATGAGAGGTCATCATAACGAAATTTTCCATCCTAAATATTTCAAGTCTATATCATTAAATTTCCCAAACATAAGGTCTTGGGCCCTTGTTTGTCTCCTGCAGACCATAATACCTGGTTTTCTACAACATCTCATCAAATAATCACTAGTCAAAATATGAATTTACAATTCTATCTCCTATAGAAGTTGGACTTCACAACCAGGAGGCCATCCTCATATTGAGTGGAACTCTTTCCCTTATCACTTACACTTTTCTTCCCAAATTGGACAACCATATAACTTGTTATCTTAACATAAATTTTACATTAGTCAAACAATCAATACACTATCAAAATTCCAAAGATGGGATTTAGAAGTCCTTTTGTTTGGTTACCACGATGGGGTCCTCTTCATACATTTAGCCTTTGCACGTGGAAAATTCTATCTTTATTTTATGGGTCACACCCACACTACCTATAATTTGGTACTTCTAATTGTCCTTACAATTTTGGACATCCATGCATACCATCCTTTCATCGCAGGAATCACAGTGAATTTTTAGAATTGCAACATGCAGTTCTACAGTCACTTTATATGCATCATTAAAATTTGCTAGATATTTTTCACCTTATTTAGGCACAAAAGAAAAACTTCCAGTACTCATGATCCCACAATCAATGTCCATACAGTCCTTTTTTTCCTTTTAACAGAGCAACCAATCACACATGACTACTTTTCCATACAACTCTTATAGCAGTTCATGAAGTGATCTTATAACTATCAATAATTATGTCATTTAAATAATATGCAATTACCTTGGATGCATCCTGTATGTACCCACCATACCTTGGAGTCAATGTTCCAAGCTCTCCTTGGATGAATTCTTCTTCGAGAAGTTCTGACATGAATATACATAAACATGAGGGTCATCTCCTCACAAAACTACAAGTTCACATGCATACCTCCTCAGCCTGTATATACATTACTCAACCGATATTATAGAACCTAACACCTCCTTGGGTGCTCCATGGATGTTCTATTCCAAGTCCTAACACATCTTTTTGGGTTCTCACTAGCAGCTCTGGCCTACCAAACTCAGGCGCTTTATTTCTGGACACCATAATACCTAGGGGTTATTCTCTTCACAGAATCCCCACTCCTGTAACAGTCCCCTTACATTGCGTGAATGTGTGCGGAAAGAAAACTAACCAGATGTCTTACACCTAGGTGTCCCCATCGATGCATATTGGTACCTAGCTGGCCAGGGGAAAGCTAAATACATTCTTTTGGGAAGCTATGTAACCCAAGTACATCCTTCCTCCTTATACCATTTTCTCAACTTTGTATGCAGAATCATTCTTCTCGTATCATTGCCATTGCCAGGTCTAGTACCTGTAGCTATACCACCAGTAATCATTCACAATCTTTATACCGTGGGTTTGTATAGCATTAATATTTCCATCTATCGTATACATATTGTCTTCAGAACTGGAAATTTTCATACTTGCATAACATGCTTTTGATGTTATCCTTTATCTACTATGATCCATCATAAATACAGTGGATTAGATTGATAACAACATCTTGTTATTATCTCATAGGATAAAACAAATTATATTGATTTTAGATGTTACCAGATCGATTGGTCTCTTAGTAGGGGTTATACAACCCTACTAACCAACCCATTTATCATATATTTTTTGCCCTAGCCTTCCTTTGTAAGGATATTGGTCACCTGCACGGTGTCACCAACATCACCAACCATGCTTCTATGCCCTTGGTCCTGCAATTATTTTCATAGACAACACATTAGAGAAAATTTGAGGTCTAAAATGGGCCTCCTAAGCAAAATGATAAAATAATAGTTAAAATAATAAAATAATAGTTAAAATAATAAAATAACAGTTATTAATTTTGGAGGAAGAATGAAAAAAACTACTTTTTTTGTTCGTGTTTTCGACATATCTCCCTGTGTTTTTACTCAAATTCCGAGCGGGAGATCTCGTTGGATGTGGAATTTAACTCTAAATCCAACGAGTACCCACACTACATACTTTTGACGGACCCTTCTACCCCAAAAACAAGAAATGCCTGAAAAACGTGATGATGACATCATCATCACATTTTTCAGGCATTTCTTGTTTTTGGGGTAGCAGGGTCCATCAAACGTATGCAGTGTGGGTACTCGTTGGATGCAGAATTAAATTATGCATCCAACGAGCTCTCCCGCCTAAAATTTGAGTAAAAACAAAGGGAGATATGTCGAAAATACAAACAAAAAAAGTAGTTTTCTTTTTTGACAAACATGTCAATTCAACCATCATGGTTGACTCATTTTATTGAAATTCTGTTGGTTCTTGAATTCCAACTCACAAAATTTATTGTTGGCATGTTTTCTTATAAGGCCCATTTTAGACCCCAAATTTCCTCTAATGATTAATTATCAGTAGTGGTTCATTGCATATGCCAAACCTTATTATCTTTACTCTTATGCAATATTATATGCATGCAACCATTTTCATCTCTACTACATTTATTAATATGCCTACTAGTACATAAGCATCTGGCCTATCGAATCTCTTGCATTCCCAGCATTCCTATGCCAATTTTTTATGTATGGGACTCACAAAATATACATATATCAAAGGAAGAGTTGAAGAGTCTTCCCTTAAACTGGACTGTCCAATCTCTATTAAACTCAACCTCTGTGTGGATTGATCAGAAGAGTTCGATAAATCATTCTTACCCGAATTTACCGAGTTGATTCCAAGTTCCCCTGTGATAGCCTTTAAGGGACCAATTCACGATTTAGTTGGGTTCTTAAAATTAGTAGAACCACTAAACCAACCTAATCCGGCCAAAGGTCCCTCCAGCACTCAATGGAGAATGAACTTCAACCTTTGATGAACTGGATTTCATGTAAATTCTGCGTCCAACCTTTGCTATTAACCCACCTGCTAGTTGAATCTACAGAATCATTTAGGACCGTTTAGATCTTGATCCACCCAGATCGATGGTGGACTTCAATTACTATATATCGAATTACACTAAAATTCCGCATCCTTTTAGATTGTTAACCTGCTTGCTAGATGAATCTGCGAAATGACTGACAACCATCAAATCTAAATCGGCGGTGGAATTCAAACACAGTAGAGAGGATTCTATAGAAATTTCACACACATCAAAATTTTGATTGTCCACGCTAGTTCTCCCTACAGAATATTCAAGGACTGTTGATCTGGTTTCACGATCAACCTCATCCGTTGATCGAAACCTTCTTTGCAATGATGACTTTCCAATTTTGCAATTCAACACCATTTTAGCCTCCCCTCTCTTTCAACCCACGAAATTCCTTTAAACCGTTGATCTTCGCACCTGCAGATCCCTACCATATGATCCTCAAGCATATGAATGAGGAAATATCTTCTTATCTCATTTTCAATTCTAGCTCGCGAAATCTCTCTTCAGCCGTAGATCTGGTTCTACCATGATCGCATCGATTGCTAATCCAAAACCCTCCAACAAGGTTATCCTCAACATATTTCATTCATGAGATCCTTAACACCCATTCGATTGGCCAGGAAATCGATCAACAAACCTCTATTTCTCTTCCTTTCAGAAGTCATGAATTCACACCCAGGATTATCACTCATTAACAGAGGATTGAACAAACATTCAATTCATGAAACTACACATCCCAATAGAGTTATAAATTTTTACGTAGAGATTATGCCCAACTAGGATTTTTCATACCCTGTGTGTCCTACCCATACCCAAAATACAATTTTCGTGTCCTTTTAATTTTTTTCAAAAAGGATCCTTAATTAATAGGCATACTTCTCTATATAGATAACATAAGCCATCTAAGACTGAAAATTTCTCTATTATAAATTATTCTCATATTGTAGCTAAGGCATGCAATGTTATTGTTTTTCTATTGCATTCAAGTACCCCCTTTCTTTACTGCAAGGTAGATACCTACCTTTAATAAACAGGCTTGCTAAAACCCCTTACCTTCTTAGCAACGTAAGTAAATGTTTGATCAAGCCATTCATTATTACTCTATGCTTTGCTAACCATTCTATGTCAATAATCATATGCAACTGCATGTCTACTACAACATATGCATGAATCCAAATTTAACATTATTAGATTTCATGATTGACAAGGATACCAGGATTCTTATTCCTTTTATTCACTGATAGGTAATGTATTCACTTCACACGGGCGAATTTACTTACAATGTATTTTTACTTCGTAGTAGCACCTTTATGTTTTCTTTGGATATCCAAGTAAATACACCAAGTGTTAATAGTACTCTAAGTTCTCATTCGAGATATCCAACACCATAATAATTAGATGTAAAAAAATCAAATTTTACCTTATGGGCTTGTACATCATCTTCACCAATCACCTGAAATATTGTATCGTACACAGCTAAGTTATATGCAATAATCCTCATCTAACTGATCCTCAAAAATGGTTATCACAACATATCTCTTTTACCTCATTACAAAGCATTCTTCTCAGAAATCATTTAAGAGGCCATTATTCATCAGCTAAAAACAGTCATACAACGACTCTTATGCATACATGGTTGTCAATTTGTGACATATTACCCCCTTACTCCAATACCCATCGCGCAATGTCCATCGAGGACACCCATACATGCATTAATTACCCTACAATCATCCTTTGTAGTACACCAATCAATTCATCAACCATCATACATCCATTAGACTACCTTTATTAGAATCCATCAAATTAATACAAAACCAGAGTACGTAACCACGACTCATCGATCAAAAGATGTTTATCATTTAGAAAAGGTGGTTATTACCTCGGTTTTCTCCAGTAGAACTAGATGTTCTCAAAAGGCAACAGGGTTGAAACCTGTGGCTCTGATACCATATGTAACATCCTCATATAACCTGCTAAAAAATGCATATAAAAAAAATTTTCCAAGCATAGTTTCTTTCTCAAGGAATTGGATATAATCCTTCATAATACCTCAACCTTAAGCTTAAAAGGTGAACAACATAAAATTTCCGCACTCAAACATAGGGCTTAAACCTTTGGCTTTCCGCTTATGCACTTCTACTGTGCGGAATGCAGAAGGGGGAAGCCTCAACATTCCTACGGCTTAACATTTGGCTTTTTGTTTGCGCTCTTCCGTTGTGCGGAATGCAGAAGGAGAAAGCCCCATCGATCAAACAACTTAAACATTTTGTTTTTCGCTTCCACACTTCCACTATGTAGAAGGTAGAAGGTAGAAACCTCAACATCCACACAACTTAACATTTGGCTTTCCGCTTCTGCACTTCCACTATGCGTAATGCGGAAGGCGGAAGCCTCAACATCCACACAACTTAACATTTGGATTTTCACTTCCGCACTTCCGTTGTACAGAATGTGGAAGGTGGAAACCTCAACATCCACACAACTTAACATTTGGATTTCTGCTTCTGCACTTCTGCTATGTGGAAAGCGGAAGGCGGAAGCCTCAACATCCACACAACTTAACATTTGGATTTCCTCTTCTGCACTTCCATTGTGCAGAATGCAGAAGGTGGAAGCCTCAACATTTATACCTCTTAAGCAATTGGTTTTCCCCTTCCGTACTTCCGTTGTGTGGAATGCGGAAGGAGGAAGCCTCAAACACCCATATAACTTAAATATTTGGCTTTCTGCTTCCGCACTTCCGTTGTGCAGAATGCGGAAGGAGAAAGCCTCAACATTCATACAAATTATACATTTGGCTTTCTGCTTCTGCACTTCTGCTATGCGGAATCCAGAAGGCAGAAGCCTAACATTCTTCACTCTGAACTTCTCCTCACGGATGTGGAAAACCCGTAAGATTAAAACCTTACTCATTTGGTGATGTTTTCCTTAGGTCCAGTCATGGTTTGTTATAATATCAGAATCCTTGGATCTAGAATGCAGTCACAACCTTCAACCAAACAACACAAGTTATAATGACATAAAACAGAGTAGGTGCATTTCTTTTCCAGGAATCTATGCATCCAAGGCAGTAAAGACCAGTTCTTTAACCTAACAGGAATACTCCTCTCTATAGGATGATAAGACTTATAAGCAAATCCTCAGCCAGAGTAAGTGTATCCTATCATCAGTAAGCTATATAACCAAAACGACTCCAATTATTGTAAACAAGACAAGGACATTTCCCCGTTTATGAGCAAAGATCCCACCAACAAGCTTGGAGTTGTCCTTTATTATTTTATCAACATTGGAACTTATACCCTTCCACACATACAGGCACCCCATACGCTCATTATCAATATGTTGTATACAACAGAAGGGTAAATCTGTACGGAGACCAAATATTGTCCACTGAGTTACCATTTACCACCAATGAGGCATCATCAATCAAACCAGAAATTATGAGTGCATCGGTTCGGAAGAATCATTCTCATTAATAAATCTAGAGTTGATAAATCATCGAAATCACATATTTATGCATAACTCTACATTCCATGAGTTCAATCAAGATAAAAAACAACTCAGTAATTCCAAGAGAATATATTACCAGCATTTGAACAGAGTATGGAAACACACCAGCGAACATACAACATTTTCATTGCTACACTAAATCAGGAATTCATCATCAAATACAAGCATGGAAACACACATTCTCTCAATTGCAGATATACTCTGATCTTAGTAAAAGGTAGAAATGTCAAACCAAAAACAGAACCTATTTGTAGAATGATCCACAATGAAGAGGAAACAACCACGTTCCACCCAACCATAGATTAGGCACACTGGTTCCCTCTGTCCTCAATCACCCCTAATCTAATTATGCATTCCAAGAGTGGTGACATTCAAACTCAGACCCATTCTTCAGTGAGGAGCCCCTTGTCTTACACAGACAATGTCTCCTTCAGCTTACCTAAACACAGAGTGCTTCCCCAGCTATCCTCCCCCAGCATACTGAGTGGCGTCTCTCCTATAGTTATATTTATTTTTTTGCAGCTCCCAGAATCTCTGTTCCACTTCCGTTTCATTTCCCAGGGTGGTTCTCGCGTCGTACTGGCCTTCCCACACCTGGTGCAACTGTCTGAGAATGACCCTTCGCATGCATAATTTCTCATTCAACATGGTTATCTCTCTCATTCATATTTTTTTCATATAAGCATAATGTTTCAGTTACATTTTTCCTCTAAGGACTGATTGGCATATTCCAGGTTTGCCAATCATATTCAAGAAATAAAAATAGAAAAATTAATATTACACAAAATGTTTGTAAATTGGGGGCTATTACATCTCCTGTCGAGAATGCGCTCTGGTCCCACTTCGAACTCTCCCTCAGGTTCCACTTGGATTACATTCCAATCAATCACATGAGAAACATCCTGAACATATTTTTTCAATATAAAAACGTGAAACACATTATGTACTTTAATATTGGGTGGTAGGGCTAACAAGTATGCAACCGGCCCTACTTTAGTGAGAATTTCAAATGGCCCACAATACCTGGGTGCCAATTTCTTATACTTTCCCAATCTCGAGGTAATTTTCATGGGCTTTACCTTTATGTATACATGATCACCCACCTGGAACTCTCTAGGAGTTCTTTGTAAGTCAGCATAACTTTTCTTCCTATCTTGGGAAACCTTCAAGTTTTGTTGTACATGTTTCACAGTTAGTTCCATATCTTCTAATAAAACAGGTCCTAACATTAATCTATCAATAGGGCTGCTCCATGAGATTGGAGTATTACAATTACACCCATATAAAATTTCAAATGGACTCACGCCTGCAAAAACATGGAAATTATTGTTATAAGAAAATTCAACTAAGTGTAGGTAGTCTTCCCACTTACCTAGTTTGTCCATAACATACATTCTTAGCGTGTCCTCTAGAACCTGGTTTACCCTTTTAGTCTGCCCATCCGTTTGTGGATGATATGCAATAATGAAATTTAACTAGATATCCAAGCCTTTAAATAAGGATTTCCAGAAGTTACCTGTAAACTTCGCGTCTCTATCCGAGACTATTACCTTCAATACGCCATGTAACCTGAATATTTATTTCATGAATATGTCTGCAATATTAACAGCTTTGTAGGTAGATTTGATAGGTATAAAATGAGTCGCTTTTCTTAATTTTTCAACCACAACCATGATGGAATCATGATGTCTGAAACTCTTGGGAAATCCGATGATGAAATCCATAATGATGGTCTCCCACTTCCATTCTAGAATGGGTAGTGGCTGCAACAATCCTGCAGGATGTTGACACCCTTCTTTAACTTGCTTACATTCAAGGCAGTGAGCTAAGTATTCAGCCACTTCCTTTTTCATGTTTGGCCAAAAGAAGTCCTTTCTGATCATGGTAATCATTTTCTGATACCCCAGATACCTCGGATGCCCCAAGTATGGTCTTTTATGTAGTTCATCCATGACTTTCTATTTAAATTCTCTTATGTTCGGTATATATAGCATGTCTTTATACAACAATAGTCCTTGTTGGTTTAGGCTAAAGTCTGCTTTTACTTGTTCTTGTTCATTTTTAGCAGTCTTTTCTTTTAAATTATGATAATCACCATCATAATTTCTAGTACTTAAAATCTTATTTCCCAGATCAGATTCGTAGTTGGTGCTTGCACACGGTAAATTTGCATGGCAACTTAAAGCATCTGCTACTTTATTTTTCTTTCCCTTTATATCCTTTATTTCGAAGTCATACTCTCTTAGAAAAGAACAACCATCTGGCTTGTCTTGCGTTCAAATTTTTTTGATCAAATAAATATTTAAGGCTTATGTTGTCTGACATAAGTAAACAATTTCTCCCAATTAAGTAATGTCACAACATTTTTAAGGAATGAATTATAGCAGCAAGTTCTAGATCATGTGTCACATAATTATTCTCATGATATTTTAGTTTTCTAGATTCATAAGCTACAACATGATTGTCTTGTAGTAAACTCCACCTAACCTTTCATTGCAAGCATTCGTACATACAACGAAATCCTTGAATGGATCAACAATTTTTAAGATCGAGGTGGTGGCTAATAGGTGTTTTAATTTGTTAAAACTTTCCTCGCACTTTTTATTCCAATAAAACTTTTTTCCTTTCTTTTGTAAGGAAGTTATGGGGTAGGAAATATTAAAAAATACTTCTGTAAACTTCCTGTAGTATCCAGTGATTCCCATAAATGATCTGATGTCAGATACATTTTTAGGATCCGACCACTCCATGATTGCCTTTACCTTATCTGGGTCGATTGAGATTCCATCCTTGGACACTACGTGTCCGAGGTACTAAGTATTGTCTTTGAAAAAGTCACACTTACTGAACTTTGCATAAAGTTGTTGTTCTCTTAATACTTGAAAAACTATTTTCATATGTTCTTCGTGTTCTTGTTCATTCTTAGAGTAGATTAATATATCATTAATGAAGACAACCACAAATTTATCCAGATAATTACTTAAGATGTTGCAGCAGGTGCATTTGTCAACCCAAAGGGCATTACGACAAACTCATAGTGACCATAACGGGTCCTAAATGTTGTTTTAAAAATATCTTCATCCTTTATTCGCACTTGATGATAACTCCACATTAAGTCTATCTTTGAAAATATAGTTGCTTCACGGAATTGATCGAACAAACCATCTATCTGGGGAAGTGGGTATCGGTTTTTAATAGTCATTTTATTTAGTTTCATGTAATCTATACATAATCTTAGTGTACCGTCCTTCTTTTTCACAAACAAGACTGGTGCTCCCCAGGGAGACACACTTGGTCGAAAGTACTTTTATCGATTAGTTCTTGTAATTTTTATTTTAGTTCTGTGAGTTTGATTATGTTCATTCGATATGGATCGTTCGATGTTGGTACCGCTCGAGGTATCAGATCGATTGTGAAGCCTATATCCCTTTTTGGAGGAATTCCAGACACTTCTTCTAGACAGATATCTTTGAACTCCTTTAAAACAGGTATGTCTTCCAGTTTAGGTTTCATATTTTTTCCTTGTCATTTATTATATATACTGTGAATACCTTACATACTTTTCTTACTAATCTCTTCATTTGTAGAGCAGATATTTCTCTGATGGTTACCTTCCTAGGAATTCCTTTCACTTTTATAATATTTCCATTATTCTCAATACATGTAAATGTTTTATCAAAGAAGTTTAGCAAAACTTTATGCTCTTCAAGCCAATCCATTCCTATTAACAGAGCATAAGATCCTAAAGACAATATATTTACATTCACATGTGTAAGGAAATCATTCAACATTATATTACAATTTATAACAATACTAGTAACCTTTCTTTTTGTACCTGTGGTTAACTGTACTAACCACGACTTATCAAACTTTTCAGGTACCAAATTGCATAAATCAACTACTCTAGGTGAAATATAACTCAGGATTGTGCATGGATCAATTCAGATAGAGATAGGTTGATTGTTTATCATACCTTCAATTTCAACCATGGAAGTCTGGTGGTTTGCTTACTGATTTTCCAGTGCAGCACAGATTCTAGGCATGCTCCTGGCCATATCCCCAATTGTGGCTGCTTCCTAGATAGAATGAACATTAAAGCTTTGTT
The DNA here is from genome assembly GCA_001517045.1 of Pseudotsuga menziesii. Classification (NCBI taxonomy): domain Eukaryota; kingdom Viridiplantae; phylum Streptophyta; class Pinopsida; order Pinales; family Pinaceae; genus Pseudotsuga; species Pseudotsuga menziesii. Next base: position 45,246 of record LPNX010623380.1, on the reverse strand, counting down.
TCCTTGTTGGACATTCTTTAAAGTAGTGTTTCTCTCCACACTCCCAACATTTTAAGAGTTCTTTTTGTGTTGGGTTTTTATTAGGAACAATTGAGGGTATCGCAGAATCTTGAAGTTTAAAACCGTTGTAATTGTTACCCTGATACCCTCTATGATTATTTCCCATGTTTCTATGGAACTTATTTTGTTTTCTTTTAGAATAGAAATTATTTGGCCTTTGATTTTTCCAAGCTAGTATACTTTCTCTTTTATTCTTGGTTTGGTCATAACAGAAGTTGGCCTTCCTCATTGCTTCCTCTAGTGTCTTTGTATTTTCATATTCAATCTGTTCTTTAAGGATGAGGGGCAGGAAGCTAAGGAACCTTTGTATCTTAGGCTTCTCATCAATTATGTAGGGGACATAGCGAAGTAAGCTTAAGAACATACTACAGAGTGCTTTCATTGTCATGGCCGCTAACCTTAGTTCATAATACTCCTTGGATTTTTCTTCATCATATTGTTCAAATAAATATTTTCTTTTAAGAAGTTTCTTAAAAATTTTCCAAGTTACATACCTTTCTTTTATACCCTTAACTTTCTTTATGTCTTGCCACTATATAGATTCCTTCCTAGTCAGACTATAAATGGCCATTTTGCTTTCAACTCATCTGAGTAATTATATATTTGGAAGTACTTTCTCATTCCGGACAACTAGGCCTCTGCCTCCTACCCCTTCTCGATTTCCCCATTAAACATGGGTGGTTTAATTTTCTTGAACTCCCCAGATATCTCCTCATAGGGTCTGTACTTTTTCTTCTTTTTATTTTCGTCACTACTTTCGCTTGACTCTTGATATTTTCTATGGTGTTTAGTCGACTCTTCACTTGAAGTGTCAGGGTTATGTCTGGAAAATTTTAGCTTCCTACCCTTACGTTTATTGTATGGGGTAGTTTTAGGAAGTTCTTGATCAAAATCTTTAATTTTATCTTTTTCTTCATTATGGATTTTTGCTAACAAGATAGTGTTCAGTTCTTCTTGAGCCTTCAGAATTCGCTCATTATCTTCCTTAACCTTTCTTAATCTAGAGCTTAGTTCATCCACAACCCTTTTTAATTCAGATTTATTGTCTTGACTTTCATTTAGTGTTAGAAAATGGGACCGCAGAGCAATAATAGATATACACTTAAATCATTAACAAGATGCAAAACACATTAAAAAATTATAGAGAGACATATATATAACGTGGTTCACCCAAACGATGGGATACATCCACAAAGAAATTACCAGTCCTTTTATTATAGTCCAAAAAGATGAAGGGATACAACCTACAACAAAACCTTTGCACTTCCTCTTCACGCCCTCACAGTCTCTCTTCCAATACAATACAATACCATACTCAGTCGTTTTACAATGCTTTCTTTTATAGGGGAAATAGAATGGGAAAATTCTAGGGTTAACCCAATACCATGGGTCCGCAAAACTGTTGGCCAACACTTATCGCAAAAAATTTTCTCGAGGGCTCCGCCCCTGCACCGCAAGGCAGGGGGAATGAGTGTACAGTACACCTGGGTTACAAACATGACTGAATAATATCTCTGGATCTGGAATATTAGGCTATAGAACCAACATTTAGATCTACCCAGAACTCTCCATCCCTTAGATTACCTTTTTCATTATTTAAAGGTTGTTCCGGGCGACGTTCATATTTTGCAGACACTCCCACATCTACCATATTTTCGGAAAAATATATTTGTACTTCTTTTTGCTGGGTATAAGAGAATTGTCAAGACAAAACAAACATGAGTTAGTTTGTTGTTTTCTAAAATAGTATTGTGTTGAGCCTATTCAGACCTAGTTTTGGAACCGTGCTTTGATACCATATGTAACATACCTCAAATTTCAAACATAAAAAAAATATATAACGATATATCTTTAGACATCATAATAAAATACCTAACTGTTATGAGGAATTACAAACAAATAGAGAGTTTAAAGCATAACCCTGGCCATATGAAATGATCATCATCTCCTTAAAAGATTAGAAACCCTTTTCAAAAAGAAAATATTTCCAAACAAAAACTTGAAAAGCTAAGTTATTGTTCTTCCTCCATAACCATCCTGCAGTTTTGATTTCACGTTTTGCATTCCACATTATCCTTTCTGTTGGGAAATCTGGGAACCGGAAACACAATGTGTGACAGAGTCCCTCGTACCACTTTTTACCTTCCGCCTTCCGCTGCGGAATCTGGGAATCGGAAATGAATGAAACAACACCTTGTCTTTTAACTTTCCACCTTCTGACTTCCGCCTTTTCACATTCCGCTGTGGACCTCGAAAGTTGGAAACTCCATGAAACATTCACTTGGTCTTTCGGCTTTCCTCCTTCAACAGCAGACCTCAGAAATTGGAAAACCCAAAGAACGAACACTTTTCCTTTCTGCCTTATGCCTTCCAACTTCCACGTTTCCTCCTTCCGCTGCAGACCTCAGGAATAAGAACAACAACTTTTTTCCTCAACCTTTTTCCCATTTTTCGCCTCCCGCCTTTCGCCTTTCGCAGGAAGATTTCGGGGTGCAGAAAACACACTTTTTCCTTGGAAAATACAGCTCTTTCTCCGCTTTCGCCTTCCGCCTTTCCGCAGGCGGATTCCGAGGTGCAAAAAACCATCATTATGCTTTGTTTAAACTTCTCTCTTCCTCCTCTTGCCTTACAACATTTTAGGAATTAAATTTTCACAAATCCATCTTCCACCACTTTTGTGAACCGTCGATCGCGTTGCGGATTAGATATGGACCATTGATCTTCTAAATTTGATTTGATGCGGAAATCAGACTTCGGAAACTTCAAGTTCCGTTAACTTAATTCTTGAATTTCCGCATTTCATATATTATTTCCACGTCCTTGTTTCTTGTGGAATCAACCTTGACCATCGATATTGAATTGATGCGGGAATCGAACTTCAGAAACTCCAAGTTCCATTAACTTAATCCTTGACTTTTTGTGTTCCGCATTCCACATATGCTTTCTGCACTGTTGATCTTTGCAAAATCAACCTTGACCATTGATATTAATTTGATGCAGATTTTGGGTTGCGATTTACTGTAAGTTAAATCGATTCAAAGATTTACTTAATGCTTAGCCCCTCCTTGATTTTGTCTTCTTTGTTCATAATTTTAACAGTCAATCCCTAACTGCGCTAAGTTTATTAGGGATTCAGACAACATAATTTTTTTAAGGTTTCCTCAGCGTAACAAAAGAAAACAAGATTTTTCATCTGCAACATTGGCATGATATGGGTCTATGCTATAACACAAAAGTACGACCCAGTTCTTATATGGACGTTTTCCATCCAGTTCTGTGGGTGTGCGACTATGGTACTACTAGTAAACATTATTTTTTCCAGAAACTGTGTATATGTCGTAACGTGGATTTCTCCCCTGTTATGTGCAAAAGCACCAGCCTTACGTCAATGGGATCGCAAGGGAGAGTTCATGTAAAACTAAAACAACAAAAAATATTAGTAACACAAAGAAAATATATATATGAGGACTAAACTGAATAAAATACAAATAAACAAAAGTTATACCTTCTTTCTTGTAAAGTGGGCTATCGTGGTCATCTCAGCAGTGGTTTGCCTCTCCACGGGTGGGTATGGAGAATGTCTCGACGTACTAAGTGGGAATGGTATGGCAACATGATGGTGGCAAAAAGGGGTGTGAATGCCTGAGAGCAGAAGGTGTCTGAGTGTACTCACAAAATGAAAATTAGATAAAAGGTATTTTGGGAGAGCCCTTCACAATGTATTTATAGAATGGTTCTAGGGTTTTTTGACCCAATGTGTTACCCATGGTATTTTCCTATGGTTTTCTCTCTTTGTTTTCTCTCTTTTAGGGTTTTAACACCCTTTTTAGTGTTTTTGAACCCTTTTTAGGGTTTTTAACCTTTTTTTTATGGTTTTTGACCCCTTTTTTGGAGAGAGTGAGGGTAAACCATAGTAAATAATAATGTTTTGGACCATTTTTTGTGGAAATACAGTTGTGAAGGTCAAAATCAAGAAAAATATGGTAGGAATATGATGCATGTATATGGTTTAGACCATGTAGAGCAAGGTGACCATTTTTTGTGTTAATAGATTGCCCCCTGATGTGTGAGGGAAGGAGCTCATCATATGGTCGAAGGACATCATAGGATCATGGGAATAGTGGAGAGACTGGAGAGACATGTGGAAAAGTGGAGCTTCCTCGTTCGAACTACAGTGGATTTTTGTTTTTTATTAATGGTTCCTAAAAAATGGATGAGATACATATAATGTGTGACATGTTTATGGACAAGGTTGGCATCCCCATGCTTGTATCAATGTCAAAAGAATAAATAATGGGATCAAGGCTCAAAAACATGGGATTCGATCAATACATATACAATTGATGATACATAATGGTGGCCTCAATAGGAGGCTTAATACAATGCTGATCTGAAGAACTAATACATAGGAACTATGACATTTGCATGGAATGCAATATCATCTCAACTAATGCTCTACTAAATTTGGAGGTGTACATATATATAGACTCAATGAGTAATAGTCAAAATCTATGTGGTACAGTATGCAGCATCAAGTACTAGAGATACATGGAAACACAACACTGGGGCTTTCGAACACTATCTCCAACACAACCCAGAAATCACAAGGGATATGAAATTTTCTAGGCCCCATAGTAGACTCATCAATGTGCTAAAGTCAGGTGACAACCGAGGTATTCAACCAAATACTGAACGGAACAATACCCTATATGAATCTCAACAGTGCAATGATGTAGATGAAGTCGAGCATGTGAGACACAACCATCCCAAGAGTCACTAATGACTTCTCTCATGTGGTTGAAGGAACTCATCAATGACGTGGATGAAAATAGGGTACAGGGACCTCTGGGTCTATCCTCTAGAATAGATGTGTTGATGTCGAAAGAGGGAGACCTACAACTAATCAAGGAAATGGTGTGACCTTGACTATAAGTGCAAGGGGGATAACCAAATATGTGGAACAATCTGGGGACTGACACAATGACAGGGGGAATAGGAGCAGGGGAGTATAGGGGACTCAAACTTCCTTTGTTCAGAGTATGACGGTAGGGCTGACCTGGAAGCAAATGAAACTGAATCATGGGAGAGGGATCATAGCTGTAATACCAGGAATGTAACTGCAAAAGGGAAATACTAAGGGCGGTAACTGGACTAGTGATATCCATAGGATCCAAGGAGAAATCATCGCATAATACTCTGAACAAAGGTGACCCAATGGGGGGAAAATACCAAATTGTGATATATGGGGTGGCGCCTAAAGACACTGTTATGACATGATCTCGTTGATTTTTAGTGAGCCCTAGAAAGTAAATGCTCGATGGTGTTTTCATTTTTAGAGAGTCTGAAAACAGGAAGAAGAATCCAGTGTGGTCTCTTTTTCGTATGTAGTCTCCTAAGCCTAAAAAATGATAAAATTGTACGAAGGAGAGCTCTCCCAACCTTTGGGGAAACGATACTTCTTTACCACTGGTATTCCAATCATGCCAGAAAAGGTTAAACCTATACTAACTATACGGTCATTCAAATAATTTTACTAGCATGAACGAAACCAAGTTTGCTCGGCAATATTTTCTTGATGAGAAGGCTGGAAAAGAGCTTAAAGACAACCCATAATGACCTTTTTCATAAAGTACGGTCCCAATGTCTGAGAAAGCATAAAATGATACAAAGGGAAACGTTCTTGGCATGAATGTGCCAAGGTGTTCCTTTTATTATGATAGTCTACATAGTCTGAAAAAGGAGATAAATGAGGCTACATAGACGCCCTTTCAAATACTTTAATGAGTGTGAGAGGAAACAAGCATGCTCAACAATCTTTTCATTCTTTTATGAGTTAGAAAAGATCTTCATAGAAAATCCGTAATGGTCAATCAAGCAAGGGGGAGGTGTTCAATATATGGAAAGAGGTTATGTTGTGAACATGACTGAGAGGAATAAATGCAGAACACTAATGGGGCCCCCTTGCGGGACGATGGATGGTGGTAAAATATGTCCAATTGTGCAATATGGATGGAGCAGATGGCTCATGAACATGCCAATACATACAAAGGGAGATTCATGTGATGGCACGAAAATCAAGGTGACTTCTGATAAATGGACCAGAAAATCATAGTGATAGCATGAGACAAGGGTCTTGTCAAAAGACAGAGGGTGAAAAACTGAACCTGATGATGCGAATATCGTCTCAAAAGGACTCTGGATGACTCTAACTAGCCTCTAGTGATGCTGCCCCTGGTGCAGTGGTGCATGGGGAAAAACTAGACCAAATGGAATCCTATGGGTACGGAGCTAGCTCAACGTACAAGGTGTGATTTGCATGGTGGTGTGCAAATCGACATGACTCTGGGACATGGCCCAAAGAAAGTAGGGAGGGAGTAAATCTAGTACAGGTCATCTCTTCACCCATGAGATTTTTGCACATTGGTGGCAGCTTCCTATCCTCATAGAGGATGATCCATACGTGAGCATGGACTACTGGGGAGATCCTGGAGATGCCTCGACCTCCAGTACAGGTCTAGGGACCTGTTGTCCACCGATTGCACACCAGCAGCAGAAATCTTCCGAAAGTTGTCTCCTCACTTGAGAAAATGGGAGAGGTGTGACCTTGGGGGCAAGCACAGAGCTAGGTACTGTCACCTACTCCTAGCTCCTCCGTTTAGGCTAACTCCTAACGAAGCCAAGGGGGGTAGTCCCTAACAAAGAGTTTTCTATGGCTCAATGTTTAAGTTAAGTTTTAGATGTTTTGGATGCAGATGGGTGTTGTTTAGGAGTTATTGTGATTTAAAATGATTAATATTAAGGGGATGATGATTAATTAAAGAAATCCACGTTGCTAACAAGCGATCACACATATGAGCAAAGATTCCAGACTTATAACTTAAGCATTTAAATATAATCAATTGAAATGGACCATAGACAGTTGATCAAGATAGAAAATTAATCAAATATAACAAAGGAACAGTGCCTTATGGAGTCAAATAAGCGTGTGAAATAAAGTCTAGGAATTTAAGCTAGTGAGTATTAGGTTTTGCAAGTGCTCTTGGTAGATTTTAAGAGTTTTTTGTTTGTGATCTTCACTTATGGTGGCTGGATGTCCTAACCGGTAATACCTTCAGTGGCTCCGTTCGAAGACATGACGGACCTGTCTGGGGTCAAAGGTAAGTGTTCAATAACTTAACTACCAGTGCCCAGATTAGGTAGCCCAGCACCCACACTTGGAATTTGCCCACATGCCTCGGTATTTATCGAACAACGTCGGTGCGTTGGTTATGGAAAAAAGTTTTAGTTAAGTTCCTCTTGTGGGGTTTAGAGATCCAATGCCATTTCTGGGTATTCCGATCAAAGATCGGTCAGATCATACTCCGGCAAAGGGGGAAGGGGGTTAATTAATTAAAGGGATGTGAGTTGGGAATTTTATTAAGTTAATTAATTAAAACTCTCCGACAGAGAGCGCTCTTGACCTTGTCTTACGACAGTGGTTTAAGAGACTTAGCTAATCTAGATGAAACTAATGTAGGGGTTATGTAAACCTAAGATGCTCTCCGATAGAGAGTGCTCTTGACTTGTGTTTCTGCAAGTTCAAGTGTCGTACTTATGAGGATTAATTGATTAAACAAGCACAAGATAACATTAGTTGATTGGACTCTCCGACAGAGAGTACTCTTGATTCACCTTATGATGTGATTCAAGAGATTTGCACAGCTTATTTACTTAGAAAGATAAACAATTGAAATGACTGAGTAATCAACTTAATTAAAAAGTGATGAATTGACAATTAGTATTCTAAGATTAATAAGCAAATCTAATTTAAGCATGAACAAGTAAACACAACACAATCCTCCCCAAATGGGGGAGGATGAGAGTGGGGACTTAAAAACCCCACTCAAGCACAAGATCTTTATTAAAATTTATTGCAATATCTCTTAAGGATTTTAATCCTTGAAAGGACTTTTCCAATGGAAACAAAGCAACTCTACAATTTATTAAAACTTGTAAAAAGGAGAGTGCTTTTTCTTTACTTGAAACTTTTCTTGAAATTTTTCTCAAACTTTATGAAAAGGGAAAAAAAAAAAAAATTTGAATGAAAACAAAGAACAAGACAAAAGGAGGCTGAAATAAAAGGAAGCAGAGGGGAAGAAAGAGGGAAGGCAAAGAGGAAGTCAAAAACAAGAAAAGGGAGGAAAATGGCAGCGAACTAAGAAGCTAAGGGATGAACAAAATCGAGGAAAATGGGACAGCGAACAATGAAATAAGTGGCTGTCATAAAAAGTGCAAAATGGGACAGCGAACCATGAAATAAGTGGCTGTCATAAAAAGTGCAAAACGGGACAGCGAACCATGAAATAAGTGGCTGTCATAAAAAGTGCAAAACGGGACAGCGAACCATGAAATAAGTGGCTGTCATAAAAAGTGCAAAACAGGACAGCGAACAAAAAGTAAAAGCAATGCCCAAAAACAAGGTTAAAGGAAGCCCAAAAATTAGGGCAAAAAGAGGCAAACAAGGGTAGAAAGCTAGGGCACACTAGGGCTGTCCAAAATGGAAAAAAGGGATGGTAAAAGAGAGAGAGAAAACGGGGCAGTGATGAAGAAAAAGTGAGAGAAGGAAAACAAGTCAAGGAGGAAAGGGGCTAGCAAGCAAGGAAACAAAAGAAGTCAAGGAGCAAAGGGAGAACTAGAGGAAGGAATTTCGGTAACCAAGAAAGTGTTTAAATTTATGAAAGACTTTGAGATGGAACTTTGGAGGAAGATCTCCTTGTTTTTTTCCTCTTGGAAAAAGCCAAACTCTCTGTAGGTCCTGAGAGTCAACAATGTTAGAAGGTTCTTATGATGATGGAGATGAGTTTGATGCAGCTAAGCTCGCACCCTTCTCTAAATGGCGAGATCTGTAAAGACAATCCAACTTGATACCCAGTGAGATCAAACAATAAAATCTAGTATGCTAGGAATATGCAAATCAAGATCAATACTTCATATAACTAAATATTTGTACCCATCTAGATTATGATAAACTTTGCATAATAAACCAACTTGACAACAGCAAATGGTAAATCTTATGTTCTAATAATAGACTTCTAAAGCTAGTTGTTTGATTTAACACATAAATAACAAATTGAAATCATGGAAAGAGATCACCTCATACAACACATCCACCAATGAAGAGACAATCCTATAGACCTCCAAAGTTGAAAAGATTTATTCAATAATATAATGATTACAATTTTTGTAGAGCTTCTATGCCCAAAAGTCCATGCAAATAGAGCTGAAAGAGCCTCTTTTTAACAAATGAGAGAGTGCTAAAACCCTAAAACCAAAAAGCCAACCCTAACCAGCTTAGCCACCTAACAAAGAGCCCAGACCTAAACTAGAGAACCGGGAGTGAGGGGAGGCCTCCACCCAGGCAAGGCGCCCCCACTCCAAACCTGTGCACTGAAAACAAGTCAAGGATGAGGCCACATGTGTGAGCCTAGATGTAGGTAAGCTCATCCTTTAGGTCTGGCAGGAGCCTAAGCTAGGGTTGGGAAGCCCATTGATGGTGTAAGCTTCAGTCTTCACCTCGAACAAATCACCAGACCAATGAGAGCTCTCCATCTCATCTTTAGCTGGAGATGACATGTCTGATAACTGATAATAAATTAATTGCTCTCTTAATGATGACTGAAGCTGAGTTATGATAACTCCAATCATCATAAGTGTTCCATGAGATGTCATTTAGTCTTTTATTTTACTAAATTTGGATTAATTTGGAGAGTTTTAGTTTTCTCCAAAATAATCATTTTTTTTAATAAAAATCATTTTTTAATAAAAATCATTTTTTTACTAAAAATCACTTTTTACTCAAAACTGACTTTTTTGAGTAAAAAGGCATTATGTGTCCGATTGCTAATCTGAAAGTTGGTTCTGACTGGCTGGCTGATCAAGAATGATTTTTGGCTTAAGGTTAGATCCTTCAATCACTTAATTCTGAGTCCGGATCACGAACGGGTTTTTTCCATTTAATTTATGGAAAAATTAACCCAAAAAACTTAGGAAAAGTAATTAAAAGTTAAAAAATAATTTTTCACTGTTCGAAAAAAGATTTTTTCGATTTTTTTTTTATGTGTCCAGATGACTTAGTACATGACCATGATCTATCTAAATAGTGTCTAGTATGCTTATAACACTCAGTTGGGCTTTAATAACCCCCTAAGGCCCAGAATTCAACATTTGGCATTCCAGCTTTGGAGGAAGCGGGAGAAAACCTCGTCAATTATACTCGGCTGAAGGAAAAGCATAATTGTCAGGGGCAAAAAACTCTCTGGAATATCCTATTTGAGATTCTACGTCTCAGGAGACCGAACCACTCAAAAATATCCTACTAGCACATTTTATTACAAACCCCGTGGGGCCATGGTCAAAATTATTCAAATAAAAAAGTGACTAGCCAATATTGGCTAGACAAGCAGACGGATCAACTGATACACTGGAATCAGACTTTGAACAATTCTGTCAACTGGCGGCTCCTCAGGTAACCCAACTTATGGTACAAAAAGTTGGATAACATCTGGCTCCAACTGCGGGACATGTGCTCGATCTAGTCTCTTATGCAAGGAGAGCATACGAGAACCCCAGAATCTCTGGTGTCCATATCCTGTAAAAACATCTCAACTTGACAAGAAAACCTTAGTAGCACAAGTTTTATGAAAAAGAGCCAATGATCCAAAAGTTGCTTTATTCAAAGAAAAAACTTAACTAAAAAATTTATTTATTTCTAAGTACATAAAGAAAATGCTAAAATAAATGCTCACTTTAAGGATCCTATTTTCCTACTCTAAGTATGATACAAAAAAGGTTAGGTGTAATCATAAATCTAGTGTAGCCACCTAAGCATTTTATTAATATAAAAAGGTTTTTCCTTGTCTTCGGTTACCAGCCAAAGTAAGGACACAATTTCCAGAAAATGCAAACCTACGTGATGATCCAGAATGGATGAGCTGGATGGGGAATCATAGGCATGAAGAATGTCATCAAACTTTTTCCCAAACCGGTAGATACTTGTGCAGGCTGCTTCTATCCATGACTGGATAGCGCTGATATACAAATCGGGATAATGCGGCAGGTTGACTACTCCATCATGCTGATCATCAAGGCTTATCAAATAATAACTCGTTGTATAAGCCCCAAGGTGCTCCAAAACATAAGGAACAGCTATATGTGAAGACGACGGTTGAGAAAAAACTTCAACTAGTTGTATCCCATCTGACTCTTTACCACACTGCTTTTTCAAATCCTTATTACCGATACTTAGATACAATTCTGATCGATCATATGAAAACTCTGACTGTTCTTCCTTACAACTTTTATAAGTCTCAGAATAACAACTCCCCTTGCTAGACATATCATAGATGAGATTCTCAAAAATATTTTCAAAAATATCATAAGTTGGATTTTCAATAAAAGTCCAATAATCATCATTGCCATCTATGTCGGATATGAGAGATGCCTCATCACTGGTATCAAGTCCCTGGCTACACTCCTCATTCTGCTCAAAACAATCTTCTTCAAAAAGCTGGGTTTCAAAGATATCACATGGGACCCAACTTTCCAAATATTTGTCATCCTGTGGAGAGCATGGAGGACTCTCATCACATGAAACCTTTAAAATTGGATTTTCAATTGAATTCTCGTAGTTGTCATCCATCTTAGAAGAAAGGGATTCTTCGTCACCTGTATCACATCTGATTATATATCCCTCCTCATGATCATAGTCATCTTCTTCAGAAAAAAGGTCACAAGGTAGTAAACCTTCCAAACTATCATCATTATGCTCATTAGTAGGATTAGTGCTAAAGTTTTTAGTGAGACCATCCAATTTCTGACTATAATCTTCAACTTGACCCCGGGATTCTATGGTGACAGGATGGATCTGTCCAATTGTGTTAATGTATTCAGGCTCTCTTGAATATTGTTTTGCCTCTCTCCAACTTTCTCTGGAAATATCATGCATGTCATCTACATAGTTTATATACTCAGTCTCACTTGATGATGCTTTAGGACCACAACCCTCTGGAAAACCATGCTCCTGAATATAGCATGCATAATAGCAGGAAGATTCTTCATGAAGGTCTTCACATGCCCTACAAAATGGCGTGTAAGTTTCGACCATGTTAGCAGCCTCTAACTGATGAGGAGGCCTTTGTTCATGGCTGGGATTTCTTTTTTCCCATGTTGGTTTTGCAGGGAAGGTTCTAGGAGGTGGTGGAGGTTGAGTTTTTTCAATAGTCATGACCCGATTCTGAACCTCTTTAATCTCTGCTAAGTGTCTTTGTTCTGCTTCCTCCATATTTTTATTCATCTCCCTTTTTATTTCAAGCATTTGTTTTTCATAGGCATCCTTCATAGCTGCTAAAGGATCCTTGTCTTTAGGTTTACTAATTTTCAAAGGAGTTGAAGACCTTGAATAACCCTGGAGGTTAGATTCACCAGATGACTGCATATTCTTATCAATTTTAATGGCCAAATTCTGAGCTTGAAGTTGTGTGGTTGGCTCCTTGTCTCTAATCTGGTATTGGATCTTGCCACTTAATGCTTCTATGTAATAATCCAAAGTAGAAGTTGTAGGAGGAGCATAAGTAGCAGGGATGGAATTTGATAACTCTGTGAACCTATCGTTGAATTCATCCATGGTTTCCGTATCAGACTTCTTCATACTAGTCAAGGCTGCCACTAGATGTCTAGGCTCCTTTTTGTTGCCAAACTTTCCAAGGAAAGCAGTCTTGAAGTCTGCTAAGGTGGCGAAAGAATTGTTCGGCAAATTATCGTACCAGTTGCCAGCCTTGCCATCCAAAGACAAGGCAAACAAGGTCATGTAAACATCTTCATGCCTATCAGTACCCCTAACATGGGCACCACAGTGTCTAGTGAAATTCCTGATATGCTGCTCAGCAGAGAGGGAGGCATCAGTGCCATTATATGTCATAAGCTTGTCGATAGCCTTGTCAGGGATATCATCAGGATGACCTGCTATCTGAGCAAAGTTAAGTTGAGTAAAAAACTCACCCATTGGATTAAGGAAACAGTTATTATTTTGCAAATTTTCTAAGTTTTCTGGAAATAAAAGATGGATGTCTAAAATAGACTCAGATCCAAGTTCTGCAAGGATCCTACGAGAAGATAGTTTGTTTAATCTCCTCCTTAAGACCTTTTTGAGGTCAGGGATGAAATCGACCAAACCTACAGAGTTTCTTCTAGTAGAATACCTTGAGGTGTTAACTGACAGTGGAGTCGCCAGGTGGACTTAAGTCTAATTTCAGAGAGTGATTGGACTAAGAATCTACCAAAAAGGATAAAAATGTAAAAAACTAAAAGAAACAAAGGTCGTCCAGGAACAAAAAGATTTGTCCCCGACAACGGTGCCAAAAGATGTTGTCCACCGATTGCACACCAGCAGCAGAAATCTTCCGAAAGCTGTCTCCTCACTTGAGAAAATGGGAGAGATGTGACCTTGGGGGCAAGCACAGAGCTAGGTATTGTCACCTACTCCTAGCTCCTCCGTTTAGGCTAACTCCTAACGAAGCCAAGGGGGGTAGTCCCTAACAAAGAGTTTTCTATGGCTCAATGTTTAAGTTAAGTTTTGGATGTTTTGGATGCGGATGGGTGTTGTTTAGGAGTTATTGAGATT
>LPNX010623380.1:0-29107 GCA_001517045.1 Pseudotsuga menziesii | reverse complement strand
AAGAACGCAGAGAAAAGGAAGCAGCCTCAAACATCAGTGCGGGCTCTCAGAAGAAACTGGATCCTTTCATTAAAGGGCACTCCTCTCTGCCGGTTTAATGCTTTGCTTCTGCATTTTTCTCTGCTCACAATTTGTGAGAGTCTACTCTTGTAAGCAGTACTTTTCTCGAAATAGCTACAGGAACATTTGGGATTCATTTCTCAAAGCTCTTTTAAGAAGGCTGACTGTTTTATTTGAGGCCAGCAGCCTTCTTTCTCAGAATTTCTCCTTGTAAGCTTGGCTGGGCTACAACCTTTTTTAAAATTTATAAAAATCTTTTCTGTTTCTGTTATAAAAAAAAAAAAGATAGAAAATTAATCAAATATAACAAAGGACCAGTGCCTTATGGAGTCAAATAAGCGTGTGAAATAAAGTCTAGGAATTTAAGCTAGTGAGTATTAGGTTTTGCAAGTGCTCTTGGTAGATTTTAAGAGTTTTTTGTTTGTGATCTTCACTTATGGTGGCTGGATGTCCTAACCGGTAATACCTTCAGTGGCTTCGTTCGAAGACATGACGGACCTGTCTGGGGTCAAAGGTAAGTGTTCAATAACTTAACTACCAGTGCCCAGATTAGGTAGCCCGGTGCCCACACTTGGAATTTGCCCACATGCCTCGGTATTTATCGAACAACGCGGGTGCGTTGGTTATGGAAAAAAGTTTTAGTTAAGTTCCTCTTGTGGGGTTTAGAGATCCAATGCCATTTCTGGGTATTCCGATCGAAGATCGATCAGAACATACTCCAGCAAAGGGGGAAGGGGGTTAATTAATTAAAGTGATGTGAGTTGTGAATTTTATTAAGTTAATTAATTAAAACTCTCTGACAAAGAGCGCTCTTGACCTTGTCTTACGACAGTGGTTCAAGAGACTTAGCTAATCTAGATGAAACTAATGTAGGGGTTATGCAAACCTAAGATGCTCTCTGATAGAGAGTGCTCTTGACTTGTGTTTCTGCAAGTTCAAGAGTCTTACTTATGAGGATTAATTGATTAAACAAGCATAAGATAAAATTAGTTGATTGGACTCTCCGACAAAGAGTACTCTTGATCCACCTTATGGTGTGATTCAAGAGATTTGCACAGCTTATTTACTTAGAAAGATAAACAATTGAAATGACTGAGTAATCAACTTAATTAAAAAGTGATGAATTGACAATTAGTATTCTAAGATTAATAAGCAAATCTAATTTAAGCATGAACAAGTAAACACAACACAATCCTCCCCAAATGGGGGAGGATGAGAGTGGGGACTTAAAAACCCCACTCAAGCACAAGATCTTTATTAAAATTTATTGCAATATGCCTTAAGGATTTTAATCATTGAAATGATTTTTCCAATGGAAACAAAGCAACTCTACAATTTATTAAAACTTGTAAAAAGGAGAGTGCTTTTTCTTTACTTGAAACTTTTCTTGAAATTTTTCTCGAACTTTATGAAAAGGGAAAAGAAAAAGCTTGAATGAAAACAAAAGAACAAGACAAAAGGAAGCTGAAATAAAAGGAAGCGGAGGGGAAGAAAGAGGGAAGGCAAAGAGGAAGTCAAAAACAAGAAAAGGGAGGAAAATGGCAGCGAACTAAGAAGCTAAGGGATGAACAAAATTGAGGAAAATGGGACAGCAAACAATGAAATAAGTGGCTGTCATAAAAAGTGCAAAACGGGACAGTGAACCATGAAATAAGTGGCTGTCATAAAAAGTGCAAAACGGGACAGCGAACCATGAAATAAGTGGCTGTCATAAAAAGTGCAAAACAGGACAGTGAACAAAAAGTAAAAGCAATGGCCAAAAACAAGGTTAAAGGAAGCCCAAAAACTAGGGCAAAAAGAGGCAAACAAGGGAAGAAATCTAGGGCACACTAGGGCTGTCCAAAATGGAAAAAAGGGATGGTAAAAGAGAGAGAGAAAACAGGGCAGCGATGAAGAAAAAGTGAGAAAAGGAAAACAATTCAAGGAGGAAAGGGGCTAGCAAGCAAGGAAACAAAAGAAGTCAAGGAGCAAAGGGAGAACTAGAGGAAGGAATTTCGGTAACCAAGAAAGTGTTTAAATTTATGAAAGACTTTGAGATGGAAATTTGGAGGAATATCTCCTTGTTTTTTTTCCTCTTAGAAAAAGCCAAACTCTCTGTAGGTCCTGAGAGTCAACAATGTTAGAAGGTTCTTATGATGATGGAGATGAGTTTGATGCAGCTAAGCTCGCACCCTTCTCCAAATGGCGAGATCTGTAAAGACAATCCAACTTGATACCCAGTGAGATCAAACAATAAAATCTAGTATGCTAGGAATATGCAAATCAAGATCAATACTTCATATAACTGAATATTTGTACCCATCTAGATTACGATAAACTTTGCATAATAAACCAACTTGACAACAGCAAATGGTAAATCTTATGTTCTAATAATAGACTTCTAAAGCTAGTTGTTTGATTCAACACATAAATAACAAATTGAAATCATGGAAAGAGATCACCTCATACAACACATCCACCAATGAAGAGACAATCTTGTAGACCTCCAAAGTCGAAAAGCTTTATTCAATAATATAATGATTACAATTTTTGCAGAGTTTCTATGCCCAAAAGTCCATGCAAATAGAGCTGAAAGAGCCTCTTTTTAATAAATGAGAGAGTGCTAAAACCCTAAAACCAAAAAACCAACCCTAACCAGCTTAGCCACCTAACAAAGAGCCCAGACCTAAACTGGAGAACCGGGAGTGAGGGGAGGCCTCCACCCAGGCAAGGCGCCCCCACTCCAAACCTGTGCACTGAAAACAAGTCAAGGATGAGGCCACATGTGTGAGCCTAGATGTAGGTAAGCTCATCCTTTAGGTCTGGCAGGAGCCTAAGCTAGGGTTGGGAAGCCCATTGATGGTGTAAGCTTCAGTCTTCACCTCGAACAAATCACCAGACCAATGAGAGCTCTCCATCTCATCTTTAGCTGGAGATGACATGTCTGATAACTGATAATAAATTAATTGCTCTCTTAATGATGACTGAAGCTGAGTTATGATAACTCCAATCATCATAAGTGTTCCATGAGATGTCATTTAGTCTTTTATTTTACTAAATTTGGATTAATTTGGAGAGTTTTAGTTTTCTCCAAAATAATCATTTTTTTAATAAAAATCATTTTTTAATAAAAATCATTTTTTTACTAAAAATCACTTTTTACTCAAAACTGACTTTTTTTGAGTAAAAAGGCATTATGTGTCCGATTGCTGATCTGAAAGTTGGTTCTGACTGGATGGCTGATCAAGAATGATTTTTGGCTTAAGTTTAGAGCCTTCAATCACTGAATTCTGAGTCCGGATCACGAACGGGTTTTTTCCATTTAATTTATGGAAAAATTAACCCAAAAAACTTAGGAAAAGTAATTAAAAGTTAAAAAATAATTTTTCACTGTTCGAAAAAGATTTTTTCGAATTTTTTTTTATGTGTCCAGATGACTTAGGACATGACCATGATCTATCTAAATAGTGTCTAGTATGCTTATAACACTCAGTTGGGCTCTAATAACTCCCCAAGGCCCAAAATTCAACATCGGGCATTCCAGCTTTGGAGGAAGCGGGAGAAAACCTCGTCAATTATACTCGGCTGAAGGCAAAGCATAATTGTCAAGGGCAAAAACTCTCTGGAATACCCTATTTGAGATTCTACGTCTCAGGAGACCGAACCACTCAAAAATATCCTACTAGCACATTTTATTACAAACCCCGTGGGGCCATGGTCAAAATTATGCAAATAAAAAAGTGACTAGCCAATATTGGCTAGACAAGCAGACGGATCAACTGATACACTGGAATCAGACTTTGAACAAGTCTGTCAACTTGCGGCTCCTCAGGTAACCCAACTTATGGTACAAAAAGTTGGATAACAAGATCTAAATATACACTTGCATAGTGGTAGCTATATCATATGTGCGACATACTATGTACATGTGCAGATGTGGGACCGCACCCTCCAGTGGGCTACCAGCAGCGCAGGAGTAGGGTGGATGTGTTAGATCCACCTGCTCACATGAAAATGATGCGATGGAGTTCTATAATGAAATCACTGCGACTAGATGTGGATAAATGAATGGAGGGGGTCACTAACTCATAGTAAAAATGATGTAAAAAAAGAAAGAAAAACTATGCTACAGAGGTCTGTATGGTGACTGACTCTAGGCATAGAAGCTGGCAAAGGAAATTTGCCTTGCCTTGGAGACTCTGCAATTGGTGCAAAGTACGTGGTGAGGGAATATTCGGAATGGCTTGAACCTTTAGAGGGTCGATCGCAACCCTTTTGTGAGAGACGAAAAGCCTAATTAAATGCTCAGCGCAAATACAAAACACACACTTGAGGGGGTTCAAGCGGACGCTGTATTTGTGACAGCACAAGAAGACTTGACCTAAGTCTTCCAGATGCTGGGAATGCTTCCAAGATCAAGCCATGATGTCATCTAGGTAGACCAAGATGATATGGATAAGGTCACAAAAGAAGAATGTCACGGCCCACTGAAAAGTGCCTCCAGCATTTTAAAGGCCAAATAGCGTGACTTGATACTCAAATGTGCCCCAGGGGGGTTGTGAAAGTAGTCTTGTACTAGTCTTCTTTCGGAATCGGAATTTGGTTATAACCAGAAAAACCATCCATGAAAGAAAATACTTCATGTCCGACACAGGTGTCAATGATCTGGTCAACGAATGAAGTGGGGAAATTTTCCTTGGGACATGCCAAGTTCAAGTCACGAAATTCAGTATAGACAGGAATGGTAACCTATTTTTTATTAACATGAACATGATTGGAAACCCAAGTGGCATACACAATGGGGTATATGAAAGCTCCTTTGTGCAGTTTCTAAATCTCGGCTTTTACAACAGGAGCCTTTGAGGGGTGAATGGGTCTTTTCTTTTGGCATATGGGCGCAACATTAGGCCAAGTGTCAATATGATGTTCGACGATGGATGGATCAAGCCTAGGCATCTCGGTATAGGACCAAATGAAAACATCACGGAACTCTTGAAAAAGTGCTTTGCAGGAAGCTACTTCTTCAAGGGAGCAAGAGGCTCCAAGTGTAATGTCTTCAACTACCTCAGGGTTGGTTGTTATGTAGACATTAATGGTTGGCTAAATGTTATCCATATTACCCTCTTCAAAGGAGTTGTGTGTCAGAATGGGGTTCTTGAACCAGTCAACTTTTCCATGGATGAAGTCTTTAGCTTCAACTGAGTACTGATTCGATGATTAAAGAGGTTCATCGAGAATAAAGAATGAGCGATGATGCATATCCTCCCATGGGTACTCAAGAGCTGACAGAGCTTCAAGGATTTCCTCGTCATTGTTAAAACAATGCATAGATACATCATACGGATCCTCTATGTCTGAGGGAATGGAAGGACTAGCAGAACTAGAGATCATGTATATGGTGTTGGTCTTGTCCGAGGAAGAAATCGGAGGGTGGATCTCCTCAAGAATAGTGATGTTGGACTCACGAGAGAGTTTCCAAAGGTCATGAAGGGATGACCGATACTCAAGAAATTCTGGGAAATGGTGAGAGTAGTGACCGTACAAGCCACAAAATGCACAAGGGTGGTTGGTTCGCGATGACCTATTCTTAACCATCATCGTATCTGGGACAATTACTATTGGAGTGCCATCGGATGTATCCATAGTGTCCATGTGGGTGTGAAGGATAGGAAACTCTAGACAATTTTGTGTCACATGATCTTGGATATCGCACAATGCACAAGGGAGATTCATACGAGGTTTAGTCATTGCTTTGGCAGCCTTGCTCCCAACCTTCTTTGGAGGAGGAGGCAAAGGCTTGGAGACGAGAGGAGTCTTTGATGGACAAGGAAGTGGGTGTGACACCATCTCAATGGTTTGGATGGGAGTCAACACAAATTGGGGAGTCGGGGGTGGGGTGGGTGGATCGAGGTACCACACAGGAATTCCCAGCGTAAAATTTGGTAGGTTTAGAGTGGCCATGACAGGATTTCTCACGATGACGGATGGTGGAAATAGGAAGGGAATCATTTGGATAGGGAATGAACCCCAATAGTTCCCTAGTGACTGATGTTGAGGTTGCGATGTGGTCAGAATGGTACTGAATGTGGTAGTACACAAGTTTGATACTTCAGTAGGTGTAGGTAGAGGTGGTATGGAAAAAATGTGTCTATCATAAGAGAGTTGGAAAATAGACCCAGGCCAATAACAGACAAGGATGGAATGGACACGATGTCAATGGTGGAGATGATAGTCGAAATGACGTATTTTGGTGTAGCCATCCCCTTAGGATCATCGTATGTCAATTGGTCGGTATTCATGATCTTCCCATCATGAGGGAACATCAGTACTTGAAAGACAGTAGAGGCCACGGCTTGCATGGAATACATGTAGCTACGTCCTAGGAGGAGGTTATAGTCAAGTTGGGCATTGACAACCTCAATGTCAATCAACATCATTTTACCATCTAGCTCAACAGGAACATTCGTTAGAATCCCCTATGGCTGAGTGGAGCAACCATTGTAGGCATGGAGAGCGGTGGTAGAATATTGAAGGGTAGGGGACCCAAGTTTCTTCCAAATGGTAGTTGACATAATGGAGGTGGATGCCCCTTCATCGATAATTCATCAGTGTATAACCAAATTCCGAATTGATATCAGAACTTGGAAGGAAACGGTAGACGACATCCTAGGTTCTCCTTGATCCAAGCCGAAGGTGATCAACCTAGAATCAGAGGGATCAACGACACCTAGTGCGAAAAATAATGCCTTACGCTATGTAGGGAAATTTTTAAGCACTTCCAAAGTAGACATGGTTGTAGTATATTGTGCCAAGTCGTCAACTATGCTTTAGTTGAGGGAAGCTCTAGTAGTAGCATTGTTTTCAAAACGACGCATAGAAAACCGTGGGCCTCTTTCTGCCCCATCTGCAAGGGGTCTTGGTAAGTGGAGAGACATGTCAGAACTGGCAAAGGTAAATCTCACTGATGGGTCATAGTTTCTATGGTGGAGCCATACTAGTTGTGCTGAGTTTGGAGGTTCACTTCAGACAACAACGTCATGAGGTGATGGACACTAGCATCAACAAGTGGGGTCGTAGCAGGTGCTCTGGGAGCAGGTGGGGTTGCAACCATCCCTTGGTCTGGTAGGGGGTTTTGGAGCACCATAAATGGAGGACCTGGTGGTGTTGGGTTTGCCAGCTAGGCATATAGCCCAAATCTCCAAGGAGAAGTCTTAGCCACAATGATTCACATACTCCAAGTGCCATACCTCCAATTCAGCCTTTGCACTTGATCGAACAACAACATTCTATTTTTTGCTTCTCCATGTAACAAGGTTACCTCCTACAAAGGTGAAATAACCTGAAGTAGAATACCTATCATCGAATGCTCCAGCCCAGTCAGCATCGGCATATGCATCCACGCTTTGAAAATCTTCATTCTTAGTGAATAAAATTCCTTTCACAGGAGCAGACTTCAAATACCTAAGAATGCGCATAACTACATTTATATGTTGCTCACCTAGATTATGCATAAACTGGCTAACAATAATCAAGGCATAGGAAAGGTCCGACCTTATGTGTGCTAAGTACATCAATATTCCTACGAGTCTCTAGTATCTCCCCTTATCAACCGGTACCTGATCAGACTCAACACATAACTTCAATCCTTCTTCCACTCGTGTATCAGCGGGTTGACATGCTGACATACCAGTTTCCTGTAACAAGTCTAAGGCATATTTCCTTTGAGACAAAAAAATCCCTTTATCATATTGAGACACTTCGATCCCAAGGAAATATTTCAAGGGGTCGAGGTATTTCATTTTGAATTCTTTGGACAAGTAACCCTGTAGAGCCTTCCTTTCTTCGGGATCATTTCCTGTAACCACCATGTCATCCACATATACAATAAGTGCACTTATATTACCCTGTTGTTTCTTCAAGAATAAAGTGTGTCCTGAGTTGGTCTGACAATAACCAAAGGCTTTCATAGATTTTGTGAACCTTCCAAACCATGCTCTCAAAGACTGTTTCAACCCATACATTGACTTCTTTAATCTGCACACCTTCTAACTATGCGTTTCTGGTATCATGCATCCTGGTGGGAGTTCCATGTAAACTTCTTCGGACAACTCACCATGTAGAAATGCTTTCTTCACATCAAACTATTGTAATGTCCAACCCAAGTTCACAGCAAGAGACAACAAGAATCGTATTGTATTTATTTTAGCTAGAGGTGCAAATGTCTCTGTATAATCGATCCCATAGGTTTGGGTGTATCATTTTTCCACCAGTCTCACCTTAAAGCATTCAATTGCACCATCTTCTTTGTACTTCACAGTATAAACCCATCTACATCCAACTAGTTTCTTTCTCAGTGAACGGTCAACAAGTTCCCAGGTTTTATTCTCCTGCAAGTATTTCATCTCCTCATTCATAGAGGATTTCCACCTTGGGTCAGTTAAGGCTTCCTACACATTGTTAGGAATAGATACAGTAGATAATTGACTTTCAAATGACTAATTTGATTTTGATAAACGATGGTTAGACACATAATGACTCATGGGGTATTTAACTTTACTAGAAAGTTCGGGTTCATAGGTTGGTTTAGGGATACCTCTGGTGTGACGTTGTGGTAGTTGTCTTCTAGATGGTTCAGGAGCATCCTCAGCAAGCAATTGGTTTGGTGTATCAGCTGCTTGTGGTGTGAGAGACTCGAACGGAGGTGGAGCCACAACTTCAGTTTCTGGGTGTTCATCACTACTTGGATCCAAATTCAAAACATCCAATTCGTCGACTTCTTGATTCAGTGCATCAGAGAGTTCCCCTACTTCCGGGATGGCCAAGTTTTCTTCTGGGATTTGAACAATCACATCTTCAGAGATGTGATCATCATAGTCTAGAGTCTGAATTTCATTGTGGAATCCCCCTTGAAGTTCAGGATTAAAGGAAAAATACATCGAGTCTTCATGAAAAGCTACATCTAATGTAATAAACATTCGTTGGGTTGGAGGATGATAGCATCGATACCCCTTTTGAAAAGCAGCATATCCGAGAAAGATACATCGCAACGCTCGAGGAGACAACTTGTTGTGTTGATTCTTATGGAGGTGTAAAAAAGCTACACAACCAAATATGTGAGGAGATAAATTTGGGATGGCTGGAGCAACAATCGCTTCAGCGAGAGCCTGGGATGGTGTCTGGAAATCAATAGTGCTGGAGGGTACTCGGTTGATCAAATACGTTGCAGAGGTAAGTGCTTATCCCCTATAGGATAACGATATATGGGATTCAATAAACGAAGCACAGACAACCTCCAACAAGTGGCGGTTTTTTTTTCTCATCCACTCCGTTTTGTTGAGGTGTATTGGAACAAGTAGTTTGATGAATAGTTATGTGTCCTTCTAGATATTGCTGAAGTTCAGAACTCAAATATTTGCCTCCATTGTCACTGCGGAGAACCTGAACCTATGCATTGTACTGAGTACGAACCATTTTATAAAAATTTTGAAATAACAAATTCACTCCACCTTTAGACTTCATCAAGCACACCCAATTCATCCTGGTACAGTCGTCAATAAAAGTAACAAAACCAACGTGATCCACCAAAGGTAGTGACTTTGGACGGACCCCAAACATCAAAATGTATGACCATAAAAGGAACTGGACTTTTATTCAAACTTAATGGAAACAAAGCACAATGGATTTTTGCAAGTTCACAAATGTCACAGCAGAAAATAGAAACATCAAATTTTGCTAATAAACTAGGAAATAATTTCTTCAGGTAACCAAAGGAAGCATGCCCCAGACGTCGATGCCATAACCAAATTTCAAATTTCTTCTTCTCTCCCTCAGAGCCATCCACCGTTAAAGCTTGACGCAACTTGTCCGAACTCTTTGACACTAAGTCCAAGTAATACAGCTTCCCTAGCCTAACACCACAACCAATCGGTTGCCTTGTTCGGATGTCCTTAAACACACAAAAATTATGCCAAAATATTACAACACAATTGGCCACTTTTCGTAACTCGCATGACCCAAGTTCTGTGTAGCCCGTCAACCCAAAAAATACCCAAGATACTAGCCCGACAGAGAAATCCCCTTTGGCAACACTTACGAAATAGGTGTAGTCTCAACCAATATATCTCTTCGTTGGGTAACGGTCAGAACCATGTTTTCGCGAGTGTCGAGGGATTATAGTCCCTTCGCGCACATCCAAGGAGCTCAATGAAGGAAACAAGATGGCTGGCAGGAGGAGTCAGCCTTGCATGACTAAGCACAACTATATGTCATCGCACGCAACTTTTATCTTTGTTCTCAACCTCTCAACTGGCGCAACCCATGCGACGCAGCTGACTCGTACTAACAGACCGTCTGCGACTTACGTCGTGACTTAAGACAGAAACACACATGACAATATATACACATATTTCAATGACACTTTCCCAAACATTCATCTATTGATTATAGTATAACATTAGGCACTTTAGTCAATAATTCAACATTGTACAGAAAGCAAATAACAACCATTCACATAAACATTCACAACATTAATCATCCATTTGAACACAAGATATAACGTGGAAACCCATCTGGGAAAAACCACCAAGGTGCTCTTCATATGGCATGAGAAAAGGATATAGCACCTTGCAGTCTGCAAGACTCAGACTGAACTTATGATATGTCATTAAGACTTAGACTTATGGATCTTTTGTATGCAATTTTATGTGTTTCTTTTATTTGATGAAATAATGTTTTTTTAATGTAATTGTGTAGGTTTATATGTTTATATTTACATTTTTTTTTGTTTTTGTGTAAATTTGTATTATGAATATATATGTATGCCTATTTGTAGTATAATAATAAATATATACTATATTATTTCACATTTTATTTTATTTTTTAATTTTAATTTTTTTAATATTGTTATGTTTTTTTATTGTTGATTTAATTTTTAATTTTGTAATTATTTTTAATTTTATTTGTTGTTTATTTTTTATATCAAAATTTATGACCAATTAAAATATGATTTATGTTATTTTAATTTTATTAAATTAAAAAAAAACATAACTATAATGAAATAAATTTAATAAATACATTAAAAAATATTTAAAATTTTTAAACAACCCGCTTTGTTGTACTAACAACAACAAAGCACAAAGTATCGCTTTGTTGTAACAACAACAACAAACCATAGTTTGGCCATATGAGCTTTCACTTTCACGTGGTTGGCCTTGTTAGTAGAGATCCTAAATCTCAAATCCAAGAAAAGCTCTCAAATATTTGATAATTATAATCATTTTAATTAAAAATATAATTAATACGAAATAAAATAATAAACTGAGCTAGAGAAGCCGCATTCAGATCACGTTGAGCATCATTCTAGAGAATTTGTTAGACGCGAGCCATGTGGGGACACAAATGAGTGTAATGACTGTAGGTGTTGCATATATCACATGTATGGTTGGTCCGTAACTGTGGGTTCTTCCCAGGATGATTGGGATGTTGGGGATTCTATGCAGGCAGGTCGACACCATTATTTTTTGGAGCATTAGCCTATTGGCCTCCTCCTTGGGGTTGATTATTGCCTTGGTTTTTTCCTTGCTTGTTCTTTCCCTTCCCTTGTTGGTTATTGGGGGCAGGTTGGTTAGGAAGGTTTTGATGAGCATAAACCTGTCCTGTAGAGACTGGAGGAGTTGGAGCCGAAGACAGAATGGGTTGCACAGGTAGTGCATAATACACTGGGGGAGCTCGAGGGGCTACAAACCCGGTCACTTGTCCAAAACACGATTGTGCTGAAAAAGTCGGTCCATGAACGTGAGGAGTTGGTGCGAGAGGTGTGTTGGAGGGGGTGACTCCAGACTGAGTCATCACACATGAGTAATCAGGGGCATAACTGGGGGGAGAATAAGATGGAGTAGCTCTATATTGAGCCATCACACGTGATTAATCAGGGACATAACTGGGTTGGGCAACATGATGGGTGTTACCCAGGTGTGGTGGCATTATGGGAGAGGTTGCATAAAGTTGGGGGTGTTGGGTAATAGATTTGATGACTCGATCAACAGCGTGAGATGCACCTGGCGTGTCACGACGAGAGGTGTCAGCTTGGGGAGCATTGGGTATGATGGTGTATAAGTAACCGGACTGGGCATAGATCAAATCGAATTCTTGATCCTTAAGGATGGCTTCCCCCTCTGTCTGGGGTTGCTCAGATGCGACGTATTTGGCTATGGGGGAGTAAATTTTTGAGAGACCAGTCAAGGAAGATCCTATCATCCAATTTGATCTTGCACAGACTGCGTTGACGTCGCCACTCATGGATATGATCTGTGATGTGAATAGAGGTGGCCTCATGACAGGATAAAAGGATCTCCATCCCTCATCATAACTAATGGGTAGCTAAAAGTATTGAAGGAACATTGAGGCAAGTGAAGATAATTTGGGGTAAGTGGCATGGGGAAACTTGATGTACCACTTGGCCACAACACCTGTAAGTGTGCGTTGAAACAACCTCAATCTAACAAAGTCATACACAATTTGTTTGATGAACACCACAAGTGGAAAGACATGATGTAGTTCTGAGGGTCCTTGCCTTCCTTTCCCTGAAACTTAGCGATGTCTGAGGGAATTTTTGTAGGCATGGGAGGCCAATGTGGTTGATGACTAATGGGGTCATTTGTTAACCTTGCCAAATCTGGCAGGTTGAGACTAGCCATGAAGGGTAGGCTAGAGCCGAGGTTGGCTTGAGAAGGACCAGCAATGGTGTCGGTGGCTGCAGGAACGTAGTTCCCATGCGTGACTCGGGGTGGATGAGGTTGACTTCCCATAGTAGAAATAGTCAGAATGGATGTGGAAGAGCCACTACCCCCAGGTGTAAAGGGTGGGATGGTAGAAACCGCGGTGGTTGGCGTGTGGCCACCACTAGTGGGTAGCATACTAGCAATAGTGTGTGCAGTGGTAAGGGGCCCATTATAAGGGATACCCATGATGATGGATGGAAAGGACACAGGTCCACCACCAACTATTCCTCCATGAAAGGGATCTAGATGCGCACAAGCCATGGGGATAGATGGGACAGTGAATAAGGTGGGTTCGGATTGGTACGAATCCAAATGAGACTCAGAGGTTGTATGTGGCTCTAAAAGTGGTGAGTGATGTTGAAGATGGATTCGACGGTGACAATTCAAAGAACCAAATTGGGGGGTGTGCCCCCTAAGCCGATAGGAGTACCGTGGTGGAGCAATGATGACGTGGTGAATGGCAGAGTTTTATTGATTAGAAGTGAATATGGACCCTAGGTTTAATCAACTTCCTAATGATTCAAAGGAGTCACTCTGCCACCAATGTTGTCTAATGGCTTGCGTATTGGGGTAGTACCCCTTACTCCATGGCTCACATAAAACTGATAACTGCTTTTCCACAAACGACAGCTCTTGGTTTTCCTCACGGGTGAGAACTATTCAATCAGGTAGGGGGCGTTGTCCTTTTCGCTTGGCAGGTCCTCTCAATGGCCAGCTACTTCAGGGTTCCTGTGATAATCCTCACAATGATTTTCAGGGATATGCCCAAGTACTTCCCACAGTTAAGCGGATGGAATTTATACCCCAATACGAATGGTATTAAGTTAATTAATTTCTTTTAATGCTTTGCTTGGGGTTATGAACCGAGCGTGTCCACTTAATGGTGTGAATGTGTGTGCACCTATATGTCAAAATATTCCTTCCAATCTTGAAACAAATGGGTAATAATGGAGATTCTGTAGGAAACACATAAGGGGTTGTAACAGGGCAGGTCTGGAAAGAAAAATAGGTTTGGACAAGGGTTTGGGACAGATAGGAGTTTGAAACAGGCATAGAAAACAGACTGTAAACTGGCAATCGCACATGTCGGTGAAACATGTGTGATTTGGGTCACATAGAACAGAAAGGTAGAGGTGATCTGGACAGTAAATAGCAAGGTCACACAAATCAGGAGGAAATGCGTGACTGGGTCACTCAGAACAGGCTCATAAGGGCGACTGCAATCACTTTAGGAGTCGATCTAGGTCATGCGTATCGAGGCTAAAGTCGCGACTGGGGTCGCGCTTATTCGAGTGAAAAGGAGTGACTAGGTCGCGTCTTACTTCTCGATAAGTGCAACTCACACCAAACAAGAAAAAAATAAAATAGACAGAGCCGACAAGGGCCGGGGGGGGCAGGAACTAACGCAGTGAAGGTTCATATCAATCGTGTGGGGACCTGATCGGTGATTGTTGAAAGCATAAAATAAAGAAAAACCTGTACTAAGGCAGCAAAAATAGGGATCCGAGAGGATTGAGCAGTGGAGTCGCCAAAACTGTAATGGGGATTTCTCCCCTGTTACGTGCAAAAGCACCAACCTTAGATCGTTGTGATCGTAAGGAAGAGTTCGATGAAAAACAAAAAAACAAACTAGATTAGTAACACAAAGAAGATATATATGTGAGGACTAAACTAAATAAAATACAAATAAACAAAATTTATACCTTCTTTCTTATAATCTGGGCCACTGTGGTTGTCTCGAAAGTGGTACTCCTCTCCACGAGCTGGTTCTCCAGGTGGGTATGGAGAATGTCTTGACGTACTAAGTGGGAATGGTATGGAAATGGGATGGTGGAAAAAAGGGGTGTGAATACATGAGAACAAAAGGTGTCCCAACGTACTCACAAAATGAAAATGGGAAAAAGGTATTTTGGGAGATCCCTTCACAATGTATTTATAGAATGGTTCTAGGGTTTTTTTACCCAATGTGGTTACCCATGGTATTTTCTGATCCATGGTATTTTCCTATGGTTTTCTCTCTTTTGGGGTTTTTACATCCTTTTTAGGGTTTTGACCCTTTTTTGGAGAGAGTGAGGGTAAACCATAGTAAATAATAATGTTTTGGACCATTTTATGTGGAAATACAACTGTGAAGGTCTAAAGTAAGGGAAATATGGTAGGAATATGATGCATATATATGGTTTAGGCCATGTAGAGCTAAGTGAACATTTTTTTTGTTAACATATGTCATTGTGCAAAACAAATAATATGCTTTTGCAGAAACTGTGTATATGTCATTGACAAAAACAAATAATATGCTTTTGTACATGCCTCTGCTAAGTGGTTTGTTTTGCAATCCAACGCTTGGAAATATGGTATTTACAAGTGCTTGTCTCACACATATTTATGTAGTTGTAACAAAACATGTGGCATTGAGAATAGCATCTAGATCCAAACCTATTGTAGTTATTTGGCAGTATGTATGTGCTGCAAGAATTCCAATGTTTATATAGAATTTAACCACTAATAAAAGTAGAATGAAGTGGACGGGTTTAATATTTATAACATTTGAAACTTGGTGACTTTTATTGAAAACGTACATAAAAATTGAGCTTATGACCTCAAATGACTAACAATTCCATTACCTCGGAATCACATTTAACGTTTGCTTGCCATTTTTTCCTCCATGAATTGTTGGTGCTTATAAATTATGATAAATATTATGATAAATGCTCCTTTGAAAGAATCTTTCTCTCAGTCTGGAAGTATTTGGTTTCAGTTTGTTGGAATGGGCAACATGTGAAGATGTTTCGGAATATCTGGGAAAATAGAAACTCTAGTTGCAGTTGGAGAGGCGTATACTTCTATCGATAGACAAATCCACATTTCTTTCATGGGGCTCTCTCCAAATTGTGAAAAGTTAATTTGTATCTAAATATTTACAAATTACTATGTCAGACATATGGTTTTATGCATACAAATTACTTTGCGAGACATATGGTTTTATATTTATATAAAGAGGCTTTAGATTTGGTGGATGTAAGTACAATGATGAGAAGAATAAGGAGATTAGAACTGGAGATTGTTAAATTGAATCTTTGTATTTTTATTTGTAATTTAGGTTGGACTTTGACCATGTGTATTTAGTTTGCAAATTTATGAAACAATTTTCATAAACACCAAAACTCCAATCAAGTTTTACATAGATCTAAGATATTTGGGTTCATTTTAGTGTAAGAAGATTATATAAGTTTATAAAAGATCCACATAGCCCTAATATTTTAAGGTTCATTATTTCAATGTAAGAAGAGTAGACAAGTTTATAAGAGATGCACTTCAAATTGGTAATCAACATACTTGAAAATGCATACTCACCCCACTTCAAATGGATTAGCCACTACATTAGTGATGCTTGTTAATTAATGTTTACGTATGGGATATTGTAATTAGTTTTGTGATTTTGTGCTAACTGAAATTTGATTATTAGTTTGAATTGATTAGGATACCTTCTCAGTTTTAATAAAAAAAATTATAAAATTTATGATTTCTATTTATTTTGTCAACTTTATTTGTGACTCTTGTGCTAATGGAGTAATTTTTTATCTACACGCTTTGTATTAAATTAACATCTAACTACTCTCCCAACCAATTCCACCTTTTCCTTGTCCTTGGAGCTCACCACCTTCACATAATAACCGATGCACTACCTTCTTTAATAATAGAAATGATACTTCCTTCCCATCACCATTGTTCCACCACTTTATTCAACCATAGCTCATTCCACTATAAAATGTTCTAAGGTGTAAGGCAAGGGATTTATATTCATCAGTCGTTTCATTTGAAGTAAGGATATCATGCTATAAGCCTCTTTGTAATGACACTGGCAATGTCTCATATGATCCTCCTCTCACCACCTTCACATTATCATCAGTGCACAACCTTCTTTAACCATAGCAATAATACCACTTTCCCATTGTTATTGTTCCACCACCTTCTTCAACCATGGCTAAGCCCGCTATATAATGCTCTACGGTGTAAGGAAGGAGAAATATAATCACTATTGGATTCATTTGAAGCAAGGAGGTCATACTCTAATATTATTTTTGATGTCTCATATGATCCATCTTGCCTGATATCTCAGTGTATTTGAATCGTAGTTACTATGTTCAAATTTGAATTCGGTAGGATTCCATAAAAATTCAATGACAAATTTTCAATTTAGAAAAAAATCAACAATATAAACTAGATTAGATATACTCTTCTGAAAAAACCCTACCAATAGGTTAACCTTGATCTTTCCAAAACCCTATTTATTTTTGGAAACTTATTAACCTCGTCACTCGCTTCAAATTATTGAGGGTGTGTGTAAGCTCATGAGGATATCTTTTGAAATGTTAGATGCAATAAAAAATTGAAAACCATGCATGATCCAAATTTATGTGTGAATGAAATGAAAGAAAAAATACATAATCATAAACACATACATTTTGTAATGAAAACATAGATATAGTAAACACATATTCTAATAAATAACGGAAATAGAATAGACTCTAAATACAACAACTAGAATGGTGGTAGCTATCTCTGAAAAGAGATGTGGCTGCTCCGCTCATCCGTTCTAAGATGAATACAAAATGAGTCCAAACGGGTCTATTTATAATAATCATGAGGGAAAGAACCCCAAAATTCCAAAACATAATCCTAGAAGATGAACCATCATAAAGTTTGCAGCCCCAAGGTGGTTAGATGAATAGACAACTTCCTAGGGTCATAAATTTTGCATATGATCTCCGATTTGGGCGCTCGATAGCTTTTGAACGAAATGAAAGAAAAAATATAGAATCATAAGCACATACATTTTGCAAATGAAAACCAAGATACAATAAACACATATTCTATTAAATAGTGGAAATAGAATAGACTGTAAATACAATAACTGGAATGGTGGTAGCTATCTCTGAGAAGAGATGTGGCTGCTATGATCATTTGTGCCAAGATGAATACAAAATGAGGCCAAAAGGGCCTATTGATAACAATCATGAGGGATAGAACCCCAAAATTCCAAAACATAACACTAGAAGATGAACCATCATAAAGTTTGTGGTCCCAAGGTGGTTAGTTGAATAGTAAACTTCCCGGGGTCATAACTTTTACATACGGTCTCCGATTTGGGTGCTCGATATCCCATTGGAAAGCTATATATGATATCTACATCTTTCTCCTAAGGTTAATTGCATGCCATTGGTTACCATTTTCTCCCCCCCGAATCTCCAAAAAATGTTGTTTAGGGCCTCAAAATGGCCCCGAAAGTTTGGGACCCAAAAAAACATAGAAAAATAACTAGGAAACTGCCACAATGGACAATTGTTTTGAGCCAGTGGAGTAGGTGGGTGGCTATCGATATCCATCTGGATCAATCCTCCCCCCTTAGGAAGCAATGGTCTCCATTGCGTTAAATCTTGTATCATATCTCAAAATGTGTGTTGATTTGATCTCTTGGTGCGACATTTGTTGAAGTGAAGAGGATACCTTTCCCTGACATCCCGAGAGGGATGTAATTAATGTTTCTTGATTCCCTGGAGCTGCTAAAAAATTCTGGTTGTTGTGTTATCCTTTGTATGAACTGGTATGGATGATTTATTTCTAGACGAGCACCTTAAATGTGTGGCCTTGCACTGTAGAGGTACTCGAATGGATGAGGGACCACTCACTTTGTGTTCTTCCTGTTTTTGCTAAGCAAAGGGACCCTATGCAAAGGGTGTGGAGGTCTCTATGATTTGATGTTCTCCTTCAGAGGAAATTGTGAAGAGGGATAATTTCCTAGTGTGGGATCTTATATTCCTACCCTACGAGACTATGGAAGGTGCAACTGTCTCTGGTATCTGATAGAGTTGCTCTCCCAAAGTGAGAATGACACGGCAAGGTCGCAACTCATATACAACATGACACTTTCGCATATATAATCCTTGTCCTAAAATAACATCACAAATTTCAAGTGGGGCCATATCACACAGTACCTCGTCTTTTAAAGGCTTGATGCCATATGGTAGGAGGAATTCTTGAGTGATGCAAATATCTCGTCATTGGCTTAGCCAACCGATGTTGTAGGGTTGTGGGTGTGGTGTTTCCAAAAGCTCCAATATCTTGATGACTTTTGCTGACATAAGGTTCTCTTGGCTACTGTTGTCAACAAAAATATGTAGTGGGATTCCATTTACCCACATGTTCAAGTGGAAGAGGTGCTCCTTTAACTCTTCGGGATCCTCCCGTTGAATCTATGTGGTAGCAACAATGACAATGGGTTCTGCATCAATGATTTTCTTTCCCTGGTCTGTGGTCATGACATTGGGTTCTGAATGAGAATCAATATCTAATTCTGAAGATTTGATATTGGCTACCAATGACTACTTTGAGCGAAATTCATCAGTGTTGTGCCATGGGATTGTGTGGAACTCACGCCGCTTCTCAGTTTCCTTCTTTGTCTTTCCATTACCCTTCTTTGTCGGTGGCGAGGACTAGTTTTCCTTTCCTTGTCCTTTGTTATACGGTCTAGGGTTTCCCTTTCCTTTATTCTGTGGTGGATTCGTAGGTCCAAAGTATTGCTTGTTCTTTTGCCAAAATTTCTCCTTGATTTTGATAGCATACTGATAGGTAGATCCAACTGAAGATATGTCTAGGAAGTACATCTCAGTTCGGATATACTGATGTAGGCCACTACGATATTTCAGTATCAGGTTCTACTCAGATTCCTTGATACCCAACTTTGTACGCAAGGTATGAAAGTTAGTCGTGTAGTCAGACACCGTCTGGTCACTCTCTTAATGCAGAATGGTCCATTTTGTGTAGTGGTCATCATAGTTTCCCACAAGGTAATATCGTTCCTTGACGACATCTATGAAAAAGTCCCAAGTGGGATTTTTCTCAAACATTCCAGACTCATCTAATGTTTTTTTCTCCCAATAATTTTCCCACCAATTTTTGACAAGGGGGGTGACCTTGAGGAGCACAAAGGTGATCTCTTCCCTATCGAAAAAATTGTGGACAGAGAAATACCCTTCTAGAACATTCAATCACTTATCTATGGAATCAACATAGATTTGGGATTTAAATAAAGGAATATCAAAGTTAACTTGTACCTTGAATGGGGTTTCATCTCCGAAAAGTTTGCTTGTTGAAGGTGCATTCACCACTATCAGCATTCATAGAAGGATTTTGGAGAAACTATCCATCATCATCTCACTGTCATATGAGGGTTTCCTTGAGAAATGACTTGATAGGATCTCTTCATTCGTTGTCTCTCTTTTCTTCCACCACAGGAGGTCATTTTGGGTGGTGAGATTGATCTTCCCCAAGTGAAACTAGTTCAAGACCCAACTCTCTATACTGTGACCTCGTCGGGGACATGCACCAAGAAAAAATCAAAGAGGATATTTCTCTGATACCACTGATCTAGATTTATGTGTGAAAAAAATGAAAGAACAGATATAGAATCATAAACATAGACATTTTTAAATTAAAACAAAGGTACTGTAAACACATATTCAATTAAATAATGGAAATATAACAGACTTTAAATACAACAACTAGAATGGTGGTAGTTATCTCTTAGAAGAGATGTGGATGCTACGCTCATCCATGACAAGATGAATACAAAATGAGGCCAAAATGGCCTATTTATAATAAGCATGGGGGTGAGAAAATCAAAGTTCCAAAAAATAACCCTAGAATATGAATCGTCATAAAGTTTGTGGCCCCAAGGTGGTTAGTTGAACAGTTAACTTCTTGGGGTCATAACTTTTGTATATGATCTTCAATTTGAGCACTTGATAGCCCGTTGGAAAGGTATATCCAAGATTTACATCTTTAAACTGGGTCCAAATGAATGCTGATAGTTTTCCTTTGTCTCTTCAAATCACCAAAACATGTCATTTAGAGCCTCAAAACAACCTCAGAAGTTTGGGACCCAAAAAACCATAGAAAATTAACTTGGAAACTGCCACAATGGATAATTTTTTTGAGTCAGTGGAATAGGTGGGTGGATTTTTTTATTTTCTTAATTTGATTAGATGATATCTTAAAACAAATTGTCACTAGTAGGATTACTGAAAGAACAACAAGCACAGAAACATAAGAACACAAATATTTTCCTCGGGGAAACCACAGGGAGAAAACCCTACAAAAATTCCTTAGCATAGAACTCAACTGGAGTAGTGTAAAACCCAAATGACTACTTCTCTCTTTTTTCTAGCGCACTTGTTCTTCTCTCTCTTGTAAAACTTGCTTGAGTGAGTGTGTACAAATGAATGGGAGCACCTCCCTATTTATATTCTTAAGTTGACTTGACCTAGGACCTAACAGGGTCGACTTGTATAACTGACAAAGCCAACTTTCCTAGAAAGACACCAAAAATAATATTTATTATATTAACACTTGGGTACTATTGACCCGACTTACATCTAGGGGTTTACATTGATTATTTAAATGACTCTTACATGACCAAACTCATCCCCTGATGGAGGAACATAATCAATACATCTGGAATATCTTTCGAAGTTACAATACTTTAACAGTCCCTCTTAACTAGGAAGGTATTCAACCATGGTAGAAACTACTACCACAACTGTATAGTTGACTGGCAAGTCTCTATATGTCATAGGAAGTTTTGGAACACCATCATACATCTTCATCATCGATCTTAGCTGGATCATCTTCTGCAATCTCGGTATGCGAATACTGAGTCATCTTCTATACACACTAAATCATATCCTATCACATCATTTTATGGATAATGAATCATCTTCTAGATCATCTTCCGTAGCATTAGTATATGAATACTGAATAATCTTCTGTCACATCAGTATGTGAATACTGGATCATCTTCTGCCACAATAGTATATGGATATTGAATCATCTTCTAGATAATATTTTGTAACATCAGTATGTGAATAATTAATCTTCTTCTACAACATCAGTAAGTAAATATTGATTCATCTTTTTCCACATCAACATGTGAATGCTAAATCATCTTTTTCCAACATCAAAATGTGAATACTGAAACGTCGTCTGCAATTGAACATTGTCCGCAACATCAATATGTAAATACTAAAACATCATCTGCAACATCAGTATATAAATACTGAAACATCATCTGCAACATCAATATATAGATACATAAACATCATCTGCACCATCAATATATAGCTACTAAAACATCAACAACAACCTCATTAGCATGTTAGTGCTAAAAACAAAATCATATATAATGCTAGATCATCATCTGCATTACCAACATAGAGATACTGGAACATCATCATCACCATCAACATAAAAATTTTGAATCAAACATCATCATCAGTATATAAATACTGAAACAAACTCATCAACGGTCATTTCAACAATCATGAATATGAGAATACTAAACCTGCTACATCAGTATAGGCATTAGAGGAAATTCGGCGTCTAAAATGGGCCTTATAAGAAAATGAGCTGAAAATAAATTCTTGTGAGTTGGGATTCAAGAACCAATAGAATTTCAATAAAATGAGTCAACCATAATGGTTGACTTGACATATTTGTCATAAAAAAACTACTTTTTTTGTTCGTATTTTCAACATATCTCCTTGTATTTTTACCCAAATTTCGAATGAGAGAGCTCGATGGATGCGGAATTTAATTCCGCATCCAACGAGTAGCTACACAACATACTTTTAATGGACCACGCTACCCCAAAAACAAGAAATACCTGAAAACCGTGATGATGATAAGGCTCGTCCAACGAGTACCCAAACGGCATACTTTTGACGGACCCCGGTACCCCAAAAACAAGAAATACCTGAAAAATGTGATGATGATGTCATTATCACATTTTTCAGTTATTTCTTGCTTTTGGGGTAGTGGGGTTCGTTAAAAGTATGTCATGTGGGCACTCGTTGGATGCGAGATTAAATTCTACATCCAACGATCCCTCCCATTCGAAATTTGAGTAAAAAAACAGGGAGANTAGTTTTTTTCTTTCTTCCTCCAAAATTAATAAATATTATTTTATTATTTTAACTATTATTTTATTATTTTCCTTAGGAGGCCCATTTTAGACCTCAAATTTTCTCTAATGAATACTGAAACTATCTCAGCAATCATCTCAACAATCAACAATCATCACTATAACAATACTAAAACTATCTCAATAATCATCAGTATAACAATACTGAAATTATCATCTCAACAATAATCAGTATAACAATACTGAAGCAAACATATCATCAATAATTAGTATAACAATACTGAAGAAAAAATCTCATCAATCATCGGTATAATAATATTGAAACAAACATCTCATCAATCATTAGTATAACAATACTGTCTCAACAATCATCAATATAACATTACCGAAGCAAACATCTCAACACTCATCAGTATAAAAATACTGAAGATGCATCTTTTCCTATAACTATCTCAGAGAAACATCACGGTGAGTTCTCTGGTAGATCCATCCAAGCATTTTGTCTAACTTACTAACCATTTCAAGCCAACAAGCTGAGTTAGAGAGATTGATCTACCTAAGGACCAACAATCCTTCTCCTAGATTACAAACCCACTTGGGTTAAACTGATATAGCCATACATATTAATCCCCCTAGGATCAACAGGCCTTGTATGACTTACTAACCCTTTCAGGCCAACAAGCCTATCCAGACTCACCCTACTCTAGACTGAGCTACCACCATTGCATCCTTCTTCCATCTACCTTCAATACCGCTTTCGAGAGAGGTCCTTTTGGACTACACCAAGATTGTCTCGAAAGTATTCAAAATTTACATGAGATAGAGGATTAGTCAACACATATGCGACTTGTTCCTCTATAGGAACATACTTGATATTTACAGCACCTTTATGAACCATATCTCGGATGAAATGATATCTAACTTCGATATGCTTTGCCTTGTCATGAAACACCGGGTTGTCTAACATCTTGATACAACTCTGATTATCACAAACGATATAAGTAACATCTACATCAACTAATCTTTCCAACATATTGTGAAGCCATACTGCTTCTCTACAGGGTGAACATGTTGTAATGTATTCAACCTCTATCGTTCTAAGTGCAATATTGGTCTGATTTCTACTAAACCAAGAGATCATGCCTGATCCCAGACTAAAGAAACATCCTGAAGTGTTTTTTCTATTTTTGGCACTTCCTTCCCAATATGAATCTATAAATCCATGAAATCTAATATGGCCACTTGATGCATATCTCAGACCATAATCTAAAGTCCCCTTTAGACACCTCATTACATGTTTTTCTCCAATTAGGTGAATATGTTTGGGATTCACCATATATTGACTTAGAGTGTTTACAACAAAACATATATCTGGTCTTGTATTGGTTAAGTACATCAGAGAACCAATAATCTATCCGTATAAGGGGGCATGAACTGCTTCTAAAGCATCATCATTCAATAACTTCAAACTTGTTGTCATCGGAGTAGTCGTAGCCTTGCAATCTATAATTCCAAATCTCTTTACGATTTCTACTGCATATTTTCCTTGGTTTAGGAAAATCTCGTCTGGATATTGCCATACTTCAAGACCCAGAAAGTAATGCATCAATCCAAGGTATTTCATCTCGAACTCTACAGCAAGCTTCTTCTTACATTCGACAATGGGCTTATCTTCACTTGTTAAGAATAGATCATCTACATCTAGTAGTAATATCATAATCCAATCATCCTCAACTTTATAGAAGAGGTTGGAATCTTCTTTACTTTTGGAAAATCCTAAGCTCATTAGAAATCCATCGATTTTGCCATAGCATGCTATGGGTGCTTGTTTTAACCCATACAATGCCTTCTTGATTCTACATACATGAGTTTTTGGACCATTAGTCTCGAACCCTTACGGTTGTTCGATATATACTTCTTCTTCAATCAAGCCATTTAGAAAGGTTGTCTTTACATCCATCTGATGTAACTTCCACTTCATATTAAACACCAAGGAAAGGATGGTTTTGATTGAGGTGTACCTAGCCACTGGTACAAAGGTCTCCTCATAGTCGATTCCCCCTTTCTGAGAGAATCCTCTAGCTACAAATATTGCCTTGTACTTCTCTATACTACCATATTTTGAGTGCTTAGTTTTGAAGATCCATTTCGAGGATACCACTGACTTGTCTTTTGGTTTTGGTACTATTTCCCATACATCATTATTTATAATGGATTAGTATTCCTCGACCATTGCATCAACCCACTACTTCTATTTTATTGCTTCTTAAACATGTCAGTTCTTTATCAACTAGATCACACATCAAAGCCACATAAATAGGGTATGTATTTGGCTTCTTTCTTTCTATGATGGTTCCTTCTGGGGAACCATGTATTTTTGCTTCTTCAATTACTTCACGAGCCCAAGAAGGTTTTCTCTTTCGTGAAATAATTTCAGTGGGAAATTATTCAGGTAACTGAGGTTCCTTCATATCATGATCCTCATGCATCTTATCTTCTTCTTTGTTTGTAACTGGTTTAGGACTTTCTGCAACTTTGGGAGTTTCATGCTCCTCTTCATCTTCCTTATCTTTCTTTGACTTTTTGAAAGTTGTATCTTTGTCAAATGTGGCATCTATGCTAAGTTCAATTTGATGGTATCATGGGATATAGATTCAGTAAGCCTTTAATTGCTCACTATATCCTACAAACAATCCCTTATTTCCTGAAGGATATAACTTTGATCTTTTCTCCTTGGGAATGTGTATGTATACAAGAAAACCAAATATCTTTAGGTGACTTACTTCATGATTTTCTCTGTAAAACATCTCTTCTAGAGTCTTGTTTCCAAGGGCAATGTGAGAGATTCTATTCCATACACACACTATTTTTCTTGTTGCTTCTGCCCATAGGTGCATTCGTAGATCTTGATCATGTATCATAGCTTTCACAACGTCCATGATAGATCCATTCCTCCTTTATAACACACAACTTTGTTGTGGATTACAGGGAATGATGAGCTACCTCTTAATACCAACTTCTTTGCAGTATTCATTAAATTCACTTGATGTGAACTCTCCTCCATTATCTGACCTCAATATATTTATCTTCTTTTCATATAGGTTTTCTACCACGGACTTAAATTCCTTAAACCTTTCAAACACTTCATCCTTCTTTTTCAAGAAGTATATTCATGTCTCGCGGGAATAGTCACCAATAAAAGAAGCATAGTAAGCATACCTACTTAATAAAGTGGTTTGCATTGGCCCACATATGTCTGAGTAGGTAATATCTACGAATCCCTTTTTCTTTAATGGTGACTATTTCGATAAGGGTTCTTAGTATTCTTTCCTTGTGCACATCCTTTGCACATTGCTTCATGATATATCTGAATTTTTGGTAGACCAGTCACAACCTTGATTACAATTGGTAATGTTTTGTAGTGTATATGAGAAATCATTATGTGCCATAGCTCGCATGGGCTTATGATACTAGTTATTAATGATGAATCTACATGTCCCTTTAATCTATAGAGTCATCCTTCTTCAACTCCAATTTCTACCACATCATCTATGGTTTTTCCTTTTGTCTACATGAGAACTTTTCTATCCACAAAAGAAACTGTGACGCCTTTCTTAGATAAGCCTGATATAGAAAGAAGCCTTTCTTCTTTAGTCCTGGGGCATACATGACATATTTCATCTTCATGGACTTTCCATATTCCAACTTATAGGATGCTTCTCCCATTACTTTGATGGAATATTGGGAATCATCTCCAAACATTATTCTTTGTGGAGATTCCTTTTGTACAAGACATGAGAGTGAGTCCTTATAACTTGTCATGTGCTTGGAGGCACCACTATCCACTATCCAGGTGTCATTTCTTGGTGATACTGAACCTGTTAGAGAATATATTAAGACATACTCTTCACTGGAGTCTTCATCCTTATTAGCTTTATAATCTTTAACTTCTTGATCACTATCTTCAACGGCATGGGCTTGAAATATTTTCATATTTTTTACTCTTTCTGCTTTTTTGGGACAATTGATAGCATTGTTTCCCAACTTGTGACAAGTGAAGCATTCATAATTTGAGAAGTCTTTCTTGGACTTCTCAAACCCCTGAGTATTTCTATGAGGATGGTCATGACACTTCCTTTTGTTATTGTGTTTGGTATGAACTATCATGGCTTGATACTAATTGTCATTTAGCTTTTCTTCTATGGTTTCTATTATTTCTTGTTCTTGAACAAAATATTCCCATACTATCAAAACTTGGTTAGTTTCCTTCTTGAATAGATTCCACGGATAAAGGCTTCCAAATGTCTTGGGAGACCATTCAAGGTGGTCATTACAACTTCTGATTATTCAACAATGTCACGAATAGCTTCTAATTGATCCTTGATTTGAACTACACTTGTAAAGTAAGATTGCATGGTATCTGACTTTTGAGCTCTTACACTTTTGAGGTGATTCCTCAAGGTCATCTTCCTATTGATTTTTCTTCCTTCAAATAGATTGGATAAAGCATCAAACATTTACTTTGAAGTCTCCCTTGATGATTCTTGAGGGATCAAGTTATCTTTGATGGAGTAATTTATGATCCTTTAAGCTATGATCATATCCTTCTTATATTTGGACTTGGCTTCAGCTTCTTCTGGTTCTTCCACTTCCTACTTTATAAATCTTTCTAGTTCATTTTCTTGTAGAATGAGTATGATCTGATACTTCCATGCTTTGAAGTTTTCATCACCTTCAAGATTTTCATCTAGCTTGGTATTCTTTGTCATCTTCAATAGAATGAGGACTTGAAATGGAATAAGAAGGAGTAGTACTTACTTGATAAAA
Source organism: Pseudotsuga menziesii (assembly GCA_001517045.1). Lineage (NCBI taxonomy): Eukaryota > Viridiplantae > Streptophyta > Pinopsida > Pinales > Pinaceae > Pseudotsuga > Pseudotsuga menziesii. Next base: position 1,483 of record LPNX010623380.1, on the reverse strand, counting down.
ACAACTTCTGGTTGACCTCCTTCTAGATGACCTAGGGTTTGATGCAGAAACCCTAATTTTCAGTTGGGATCACTGGTAGGGATGAGTGATGAAAAAGATGCGCCTCCCTAGGGCAAGATAGATTGTATCTTTCTTTTTCTAAGATTGATGATGGAGTCTCAGGGAAATTAAATCCCTAGTTTGTCTCGGCAGAAGTGACTGGTCCAAAACTAAAACTTCTTGGAATTTAGTTCTATATTCACAGAAAGATGCGCTCTTCAGGGGAGAGTTGAGTGAGCTACTTTTTCTGGTGGATCTATCAAGCAGTTTTTTTGGAGTAACAAACCCTAGCTGTGCAGTGTTTCCTTTCATGGTGGCTCTGATACCATGTCAATTTTATTAATCTGCTTAGATGATATCTTAAAACAAATTGTCACTAGTAGGATCACTGAAAGAACAATAAGCACAAAAACATAAGAACACAAATATTTTTCTTGGGGAAACCACAAGGGAGAAAACCCCACAAAAATTCCTCAGTATGGAACTCAACCAAAGCAGTGTAAAACCCATAAAACTGCTTCTCTCTTCTTTGTGGCGCACTTGTTCTTCTCTCTCTTGCAAAATTTGCTTGAGTGAGTTTGTACAAATGAAGGGGAGCACCTCCCTATTTATATTCTTTAGTTGACTTGAACTAGGATCTAACAGGGTTGACTTGTCTAGCTGACAGGGCCGACTTGTCTAGCAAGACACCAAAAATAATATTTATTATATTGACACTTGGGTACTATTGAACCGACTTACATCCAAAGGTTTACATTGATTCTTTCAATGACTATTACATGACCAAACTCATCTCCTAATGGAGGAACACAATCAATACATCTGGAATATCTTCCAAAGTTACAATACTTTAACAGTGGCCATTGATCTGCATATGGATCAATGGATCCCTCAACTTAGGATATTTTGAGACACATACACAATTAATCTTGCGATGAGTAAAAAATATGAAATGCAGGAAATTGAATGACGCTTCCGATAAATTTTTTCTATAGAAAATGTTCTTAACTATCTGAAGTTTGATATTTTTTAACGGGGACAATTTATTTCTTGGACAAATTATAAGGTATATGTTTTTGTGGGTGCATCCTTTGAGTTCCTAAATGATGTAATCAACTTACAAAAATTGGTAGACATATAGAGAACAACTAGTACTAGTGCAACGCTATTTTTCCAAAAATAAAAATAAAATAAAATTTTTTTTTTCTTTAAATCTAAGTGATCAAACCTCGAAAATAGTACACCAATTGTGGGTGCAGCCTTTGAAGGTCTTAATGCAATTATTTTGAAATGGTTTTTGAATTGGATTTAGAGGTTAGTGTCCTTTTTAGTGCACCATGTAATTTGTTTTCAAAATGTTTAGAAACGAAAGAGTTATGGAAAAAACCACCAATAATGTGTTTTTTGAGTGGAGTCATGACACAAGAAAAATAAGAAAACGTAG
>LPNX010623371.1:3872-38584 GCA_001517045.1 Pseudotsuga menziesii | reverse complement strand
ATTGCATTATAGAATTTTGAACCAAGATAATTCTTGTAATTATGCCTACTTCATGTTCCATCCTCGTCTTTCAAAAACAAAATTGAATATAACCTATCGACTATATCCAACAATTATTATATTTGCATCTTCAATTCCAAGAGTTTGAGGGATATTATTTTGTAAGGATCCGTAGATATAGGTTCACTTACAAGGTCAAGTTAAATGAAAATACTTATCTTTCTTCTAAGAGTTAGTCTTGACAAATTGTCTGGTAACACATTAGAAAATCTTTTAGAACTAGAAAGTTTACAACATGTACTATGCAAAGTTCATAAGTGTTTCTTCAAGACTTTATCACTTGGACATAATAAATTTGATGAAGGATATAGGCCTAAATGTCCTTTGAACTCTATCAGAATCCTCTCACCATGAATGCAATCAATTTTTTTTCAATCCACTTTGTTTTAATTGGATGTGGGTCAGTGACTTTAATCTAGCATTTTAAATTACTTTGAATAACAAAATATGATAGCTATTTTAAGTTTTTTAAAGATTCTTTTAGAAATGAAGTAGCTACAAATGATTCAACATAGAGAGGATTGACGTAGCATTCTTTTAGTGCAATTGTTTTACCTCCTAATCATACTACAAAATTATTGTAGACAAGGCAAATAAATTGATGTAGAAAATGAAAAAAACATGAAAAAAATTGAAGAAAATACCTCACAAAGGGAAGGTTAATCCAAAGGTGGTGATGGAGGGCTCAAGCACACCCAAAATCGTGTATTGACAGTCGAGGTTTCGTCTTCGTTCCTCCAATAGCCACGCCGAAAATGAGAAAAAGACGGCCTCGGCCGGTTTAAAATAAAAAACAGGTTTTAAGAATCGCACCTCCGTTATAGCAAAGGAAATTGCGCACGTGATTTCCTTTGCTAAAACGGAGGCATGATTTTGTTTACTAGCCTAGTTGGCATGACCATTGCCAGCCTTGGGACTAGGCTTGGCAGGTTCGGTGTTGCTTGGGTTGATTTCTTTTTTTTGGATGAAGAGTGAATGACTTCACTCCACCATTGCATCTAAAGGGTCCATCAACTTCTTGCACACACCCCTTATATAGGATGAAATACCAAAATATGCAAAACTGTTGTTGGTGCACATTTCTAGTTGAACTCGCCACAGAGTGTAACTTTTTTCTATTTGCGCACATGTGCTTCTAACCATCTTATTCAGTGTTTAGTTTTGATCTAAACCTTGGGCACCAATAGACAGTTTAATTAAGAAATTTAATAAAACAACTTAATGAGAATTTTATAATATATTGCATTTGCATTAAGACAATAAAATGAAACTAGATTAATTTAAAGATAACTCTAATATTGACTCTCTCGTTTGTTGGCTTAGATTCCATGAAAAAGATGGTGTGACATGCGCTTTAGTCCAACCCCAATTACGAATATGGTAGAAGGTCCAAATAATGGTATTCTCCATTGTCTAACATCTCAGGTACCCATGATGTGATTCTACCTGGGGAACTTGGTCTTCCCCCTCTTTGGTGTCATCCATCATCACATGTACACATGCACCTCGACCATCGAACTAGGAGAGTGGTGGCCAAATGATGGCTTCATGGTTGGAATTCTATAAAAAAAATAAAAAATGAATATTTGAACAAAAAAGGAAGTTGACCCTCCCATCAATCTATGCATGCAATTAATAATAATAATAAAAGTTCCGTATGAAAATCGAAGACCACCTAATGCATATAGATATCCACACATAGAAAAAGACTGAAACTGATGCACTATCCATTAGTGGTGATGTGTGTGATAGTCGTCAGAAATAGTGAGAGGGGTAAAACCCCAATTGGGGAAACATCCATGGGACATTATGGTCTTCTTTATTCTACATAAATTAGTATCTTACAACACATGGAATCCTTGCATAAGCATCATATTACACTTCATCATCACTTCATATCACAATAATGTGTCTTTCCACCATACCCCAAAAGAGTCTCGCTTACCTCTATTAATTTCTAGAGGTATGAAAAAAATAATATTTCATAATTTACGTAGGTAATAAGCTTTACACTTAGATCTAATATAAAGAATGGTAAGAAAGTTTTACTTCATGATGCAAGTGAGATAGCTCAACTTTATAATATTAGAGTTATTTATTACTTCTTTAATAGATACAACCAACAAGATCATGCAAGTCATCATTACAACAAATACCTTAGATGGATGAACATGAGAACGACTTGTAGTACCTTGAGGTACAACTTTCTCACTTGCACCTCCTTTTTGTGAAATTTCGAAGAGAAACCTCCCTAGAAGAGGAGAACACAAGTGAATGGTTGAGCATGGGTTGCTCTAGTACAACTATCAAGCACCGAGATCAATCCAATTTTTTAAGGTGTACATTTTTTTACCATTTGGATCCGTCTCCGATTTGGGTTTAAAATGGATCCATGCTATTTTTTATTTTTATTTTTATTTAAGTATATGTAATTTATTATTTTCATTTTTTATTTTTAATATTTTTTATTTATGTCCGCTAGCATAACTTGACAAGACCTCCCCATAATGGGTTGGAAACACCTAGCTTCTCTTGGTGCAATTATTATATTTTTTAAAAAAATATCAAAGAAAACAAAACACATTTTAAATTAAACTATTGACTCTAATGTATTGAAACAATATAAATACTTTGAAAGTTTATTTAATTAAAATAAATCAATTGTCAAATCTAAAATTTCAACCATCATAACGGTTGGCGTGGCTTCAATCCCGTGAGAGGGAAGAGACATCCAAAAATTCCAACCATCATAAGGGTTGGTGTGGCCCACTAAGGGTGTTGCTAAAACGTAAAAATAAAAAAATTAAATTTCAAAAGTTTTAAAAATTTATTTGAACCCAAACAAAAATATTTTGATGAGAATTTATGTCGTTAATATTGGTTAGTTAGTCACTGGAAGGAACCATATTATTTTCCTACCTATAATATTCACTTATAATATTATTATGATATAGTACTATATCTATTGTTCAATGCAATCAATATGTCCATTGTATTTCTGGCCTTTTTCTGCTTGTCTTGTTTTCTTTAACATTTTCTTGGAGCTGTGAAGATGACGAAGGTGGAAGAATACTCATCATCATCATCATCGACAGGGTGGAATGAATTGCCAGAGGATATCAGCGAAGAGATATTGGCGTTACTGCCCGTGGAAAGCCTGTGCAGATTTCGCAGCGTTTGCAAGGAGTGGAACGTTCTCTTCTCGTCGTCTAAATTCATAACTAATAGATGGGCTGAGGCGCCTCCAAATAAAAAGTCATGGTTATTTCTGTGCAGAGAAAGTGACGAAGGTCCCGTGAATTCTTCCGCGTATTGTTTCTTCACACAGACATGGAAGAACTGCTCGTCCTTATCCTTCATTTCAAAGAGGAGTGAATACGCGAAGTATGGAGCATTTTATCGTGGATCGGCTCAAGGCATGTTCTTGGTGGATGTTTATAGTGATGGTCCCCGTCGATATTATGTGTGCAATCCTCCCACCAGAGTATTCTTGAAACTCCCCAGCCAGTCATCCATAGGGTACATTTTGACCAGAGACATTGTGGCCTGGAATGTGGGTAATCAAGAGACCTACAAAGTCGTAGTTGTTTTCTGCGATGGCCTCTTCTACTTTACAGGACGTGGACGTGAACGTGGTCACCCCGCCGGGATGGGTGTTTTTTGTTTCAGCAGCCGGGGGAAATTTCCATGTTTACACCGTTCCCAGAGTTCGCTAATGGTAACACCATAGACTGGCCTACTCTGCCAGTGCCAGAACTGCTCATTTGCGGCTCGCGGATTCTACTAGCTGGGTTAGTAGGCCCAGAGGGTCGGAATCTGTCGGGTGTCCCGCTTGAGCTCATTTTGTGGGAGTTTGACAAGGACTCAAACCCTTCATCTTCTTCTTGGAAGGAGATTGCGAGGTTGCCTCCACACTGCGCGAAGTTTATGGAGAGAGGAATAGATTTCTTAATTCGTTTCTGCTGCTATGTTTCTTGTTTGCTTCCTTTTAATTTTATGTTTATTGTTTGCTTCCTTTTAATTTTATTTACTTTTATTAGTAATTTCTAAGTGCATAAGAAATAGTAAAAAGTTTATGATGTTTGAAAATCCCTTTAGTAATATATGATACAAAAGTGTGTCTTGCTAAGAATTCCATGATCAATACCATTTGTGTTAAATTACTTGGAAAACGATTTAGAAAACTCTCTATAGATAATTTAGAATCAACATTTAGTGAAAGTGTGCTACTCTTAAAAAATTGTAGTATATTTTTTAATGGAAAGTGGATCTTGGAGCTCTATGAATGTGGCACTTGTCCCTATGGTATAATAAACGACCTTCATTTTCAGCAGTTGAGGAATTCATTAACAGGTAGCCATGCCCATTGCAGAAGAAAGCCTTTGATCTTACCTTGTCCAACCTTATGGCCAAATATAACCACAAGGGCTTTAGGTGGAGAATAGAAAGTGGAAACAATGATAGATATGGTATTGGCCTTAGTGGTAGAGTGCTTTCAACATAGCTAGAATCATAGGTCACAATATTCAATATTGTCACAGGATTTTCCATTCATACACTTAAGAATTGGTATCTTATGCCAACTTTCCTTGTCCATTTCATTCTTCCTTAGATTTCTTGATAATATTATCCAGGATATATGCACATTTGATAGATCGTTTTGATGATGCTTAGAAAAAGTAGCTATAGTTTTGATCTGGGCCATCTCGCTGTATTGCAAGGTATTTTTAAGAATGACTTACAAACCATTTGTATAAGTTCATTGTTCCTTTTCTTGGGATAATTCTGATTTTTAATGTTATACATTTTTCCAGCTAGTCTTTTCTTTTAATAGTTTCTTGATATTTTCTGAAGATCGGGTTTATATATTCTATAGTATCTTTTAAGGATTTACACTAACCAAAACATCAAGGGCTAACATTTAGTATTAAAGTCTTAGGATAGTGCTTGACACAATATTTGGAGCGTAGGGGAGGTAATTATCACTTGGTATATTTGCATACTATGGATTTCCTTATGATTTCTTTCTAAGCGATTGAAAGGTTTATATATAGCTTTGATCAAATTATATACTCTTGGTAAGTTAGACACTATTTGTCACGTCCCCAACCCTTACTCGGTGGAGAGGACGTGACTAACATCTATCAACCCGGGAAAATCTAAGCCCCATGAAAATAATATGAAAATGTATGAGCTTAAAGATACACAAATGCACATTATCACCATACAACGAAAGAAAAATCATAACATTCAAGCATTTAACAAGTTCATATAAATTCATAACAATATAGTTCGCTTTGCAAGCAACTATGTCGCTGCAACGTTCCACCTAACCAAAGGCCAGTGCGCTCTTTAATATCTTAGCAACACTGCCACCCCCAAACTGGGCATGATCTTCCCCAAGGAATAAGGAACACTAGCAGACTTCACTCATAGCCAAGGATACAATTAAAATTCAGTCAAGTCAACACAGTTGGGTTTATCAGACTTACATAGGAAATGGTTTACACTTAGCCAAATTCACATGAGACACAACCAAGCCAACATATGGGTTTATCAGGCCACAAGCGAAGACATCCTTCTAGTTTGGTTTATCGGGTTGTCAAGGAGGTGGAAAGACTTAATGCTAAGCTAGTGAGCTCAACCCCAGAGCCATGAACACCCACACTGGATCTAACCTGATTTCTAAACAATTACACACCCAACACAAGGAAGCATTCCCTTCTATGCATACACAGTCCCTTAGGCCATGCCTTCCCTTCCAGTGCTATTCAGGGCATGTAAAGAAGAAAACCAACCTTCTAGATTGGTCTGTGAGGTTCTTTCACACACTAGGTTTATCAAGCAATTCTAACCTCTATTTCCATTCCTTCAATCAATTCAAATACCAAACGTGGATGCACACACATGGATCTCAATCCTTGGATTTATTAAAACGTAGCAAATTCCAGGGATTACATACACACACAAAAATTTACGAATGTATGAACATTGCCGGTGCTAGACCAACTGCTGCAAAAATACCAAAACGAACACATTGCTGGTATTTCAAAACAAAGACACCAAATCAGATTCAAGGAAATAGTATTCAGGAAAACAAATAGAATACAGGAGAAAATGTAAGAGATAACAAAATTGTTGAACAAGGGAAAAATTATAACACAAAAACCAAAACGTGAAGGATTCAGATCGCCGGATAGGGGGGAATTTCAGAAAAGTTCAGACTCTGAATCCTTTCTTCTTGCTAGCTTTTGCGTGAAATTCCCCAATTGATTTTCAAAAAAATGTTTTGTTCATTCCAATTCGTGAGGGAAGCTGAAATGCTGCCACATGAGGGAAAGGTGGTTTTTTTGGTGTTTTCTTGTTCGAGAAATTCAAAAAATATTTTTTCCAGAATTGGTGCTCTGCCCAATTCAAATTTCCCCACTCTTCCAATTCCCCCACTCCCTCATCGTTAGGAAAAACCATGCACCCATCTCATTTAGTTGCGTTGACATAGTCGGCTTTGGGTTTTTAATTAAAATTGCAATTTAACATGATGTCTAGATTTTTAATGTTTAGCTAGCATAAAAAAAAATACCATCGGACTAATTTCAATTGCCAAAACATAACACTAAATCGATGGTGGGTATTTTTCCTAGCTCCGCACCATGATTATTTTACATCATTTATTTAAATGCAACGGGGTCAAAACCGGGGTGTTACACTATTCTATTGATATACAGTAAAATAGTATAAGTAAGGAGACAGTAAGTTCCAACAGAACTAGGCTCACCATTCTGTGATCCCGCCAAAAAAGAGAAGGTTTTAATAGTCTTAACCAATACTTAGGTCTATAGAAAACATACGAATTTTCTAAAACAAAATTGGGCCAAAAGGCCGCTGAAGCATGAAAAACTAAGAGACTTAGCAAACACATACATAACAGTAGAGGCAATTCTCACACTAACTGCCATGTAATCTTAAAACACAGAGATGAAGTAGTATTCTTTATAAAAAGAAAGAAAATAGAAGAAGCCTGAGAGTTATTCCTGGCCTTCAGTGTCTAGGTTGATGGGATTTGAAGGGGTTCTAGCATCCATTCCCATAGCTGTAGCCTCTGGGGATTCCTTCTCAGCAGTGTTTTCCTCTGCATTATCCTCCACATCTGAGGTGAATATTGTAGTGTAAAGGCATGGTATTGTCTTTCCATATGTTACATTTTTTTAGAACAGGATTAGTTTCTTTCTTGCCAATGTTAGAGGCAATGATTCCTTAAACTTCCAGTACAGTTCAACTAGGCATATTTAGAATCTCTTCCATTGGATTCACATTGGTCAGATACTTCCAACCTATTCACCATCACATAATCTGGGGGTTGAGCTCTCTTCTTCCTAATTCTAGATTTTAGAATCCCACTTGTCTTCTGGTGTGCTCTGAATGATGAAGCCGGTAACCTCTTTGAATGCCCATAATCTCCACTCCATATTTCTGTAAGAGCCTTTGGTTTCCTAGAATGTCTCTTGCACTCCTCTCTCTTGTTCTCTTCTGGGAATCTGGACTCTCGGACACTAGAAGGGGCAGAGCATATTCCATTCTTCCTTTTGTCAAAAACACCAAACATGATTTCTTTGTCACTTTTGTATGCCTACTTGAACTTGTTCCTTCTCTGCCAGCCCACTTCCAAGATAAACAAGTTAGGGACTTACTTCCCTTAATGGATCCATCACATACAGAACTATTTCCAGCAATTGAACTTGTAAGTTTAAAGCAGGTTCAGGGCCCTCTTCTACAATATCTTATGTTAAGGCGAGTTTCAGTCATAATAAGTGAATATTTCTCATGTCCTTCTCATACTTGGACTGATAGAACAAGAAAAATAATTATTAAGTATAAGCATGCCTCAAGATTTCCACTTCCAGAAATTTTATGGAAATACTCTGGAATTCCCCAAAACATAAACTTCTTTGAATTTCTATGTTCTGGTATTCATCTTAATAATCGTTTGGCTAGTATTATTGAAATATTCCTCTTTATAAAATCTACATGACATAGCCCTAATATGTACGAATCACGATGTGTATTTTTCTGTTCCATGTTTGATTACAATAGGAAAAGATGCATAATTGTAGTGATATTTTTACTTCTCTCTGTTTTTGTTGCAAAAGTTTGAGTCTTTCATTAGAAAAACAATTTCCAAAAGGAGGGGGGTAATGACGCAATGAGTATCATTCATTAGGGGAGACTGTCATGATTATTGTACTCATCGGTTTGTATATTGGAGTTTTGGGAGCCATTCAGTTCGGTAACTCATTTGAAGCCTTGCCAAACAAAATGAGGATATTGAATTTCATGGGCAATTCCTTTGAATGTTTTGCTTCTGGAGAACATCTGGTTTCTGCTACTAGAGATCGATATTTAAAAGAGACTAAGTATTTATTGGAATGCAACCCTCGTCTTGCAAAGTATTCAACTTTTCAGTGTTCAAAATTCTCCTCTACATTATTTAGCAGCTCAAGGACAGAATGAGGTATAGGAAAATTCTCTCTTTATTTCTGGCATTGTCAAGCTATGGTAAGTGATGATTAAATGATTGTATATTTTAACAAGATTTATTCCTGCATATTGTCTCTCTCTTTCTTGAATATGGGATTGATGTGAACATCCGGAACTATTGTGGTCAAGTTGGTATTGAATTTTTTCATTTTCTTTTTTTTGGACTTTTGTTTATCATCTTTGGATGGTATGATTCATGAATTATCAAAATGAAATTTTATTCCCAAGCAAGTCAGTTTTGCCTTGTTTAATGAGTTGAAACTTGTCACATCCCCAAAATCCCCATAGTAAATTCGGAGGAAATGGGGTAATTTTTTTTTTTGCTTTTACTATATGCAACAAGCCAATTGTGTTAGTCCTGTAATTGTAAACATTGTTGTCATTTTCATTGTTACCCAAAAATTATACCTTTAATCAGATACATTTGAATCATTGAATCATTCATTTAGTAGGGTTACGTTATATACATTTAAACATACTAAAAGAAAAATTGTTTACTATCAAACTATATCATTATTTTACATTAAGGGTTTATCAAATCACTTTAATACATAAATATCTTAAAAGCACAACCTTTATACGAGACGCTAGGATATCCCTCAAATGGGATAGCCATTTCACATTAAACCTTTTCTTTTAATCAACTCTGACCTCCATCATAACAAGGTACTATGCATGAGTCTCGGTGTCCCTCAAGAGATATCTTGACATCATTCAGCGCCTCGGGACATAGTTTATGCACCCACCCTGAAAATCATGCAACCTCAACATAATTAGTAGAACCAGATAATTAACTCCATCTAACCAAGTTTAACTATTAAAGAAATAATGCTTTATAAATAGAAAAATTATACTGTCTTTCTAGAGTCTTCCAATAACCTGCCATCAACAATCCATAGTTCTGCAACCAACACTCAATTTACGTATTAGTGCTATAAAACATGTAAACTGCATGATAATTTTCTATAAACAATTTTAACACCACCGATACTTCTTTAATGTTAATTTATCCTGAGAGACTGAAAGCGTGTCCATGACATTCCACCCAACCATAGGCTTCATTCGACGTATGTTTTCCCGTCTAAAGCCACCCCCGAGCCGGGCGATGAATCCACTAAGGTTCGGTAGATAGTTTAAGTCCTTTACAAGGCTTATTGTGACAAATTATAGAATTGAATTGAGGCATTACCAATTATTGGAGGCATAAATCCTTTTACTCCATGCCTTACACCACATAATCATATTTATACTTGGTCAATATCATATTATTTGTTTGAGGCGCAGTTTCATACATTTATTTAATCATGAGGAGGTTTCCTATATATAATCACCTAGCAATGGTAATGTCTTATAAATATAAATTAAATCCCAGAACAATGTTTACTCTATCCTTACTAAAGAAATTCCAATAGGACTATTTTCCACTTTACATATAAATAGAATTTCTATCTGTATCTACTTTTATAGTAAAGTTTACCAATATCTCTATGTGTATAAAGTGCTATCTTTTATTAACAAATTCATAGTTTATAATAAGATTATAAACATATATGTATAGGTGAATTAGTATTTTACTTTATTAATTCCATGGGCATTAACCATAAAGTTATTAAAATCACTTTATGAGACTTTGCATTAAGTCAAAATATCCATTGTCCATGAGTTCTAGCTTCACAACAAATCCATAGTTCATAATAGTATTATGAACATAGCTTCACACTTAAAAAATCCATACTTCATAATAGTATTATGAACATGTAACGTAAATATTTTATGAGGTGAAGATATAATAGAATAGAAATAATATAATCGCATGCATATGTTTTAAAACATTTAAGAACATGTATGTAATGCTTTTATAACAACACAAATATGATATAATAAATTGCATGTACATGTTTTAAAAAGCATGCTTAGTCTATAGAAATCGCAACACCTTTAGTTCATTAAAAAAAAAATGCAGAAGAACAATTAGATATTTTAAAACAAACATCTATTAAAATCGGATCTGTATTATGCACAGTTGACGGAGGTGGAAAAATAGTTTTAAACCAAAATCCGAATGGTGGTAAAAGATTCCAATTCTCCACCATGTGGGAAATACTAGCAAAACGAGGCATTTGCTTCAGATCTTAAACGCATATTAAAACTGGCAGCAAAGGGTGAAATCTTCATATCTTAAATTTAACTTAGAGCTGGAAAGAAAGGGCGTAGTCTTCAGAGTTTGCACATATGGTAATGCTGGCAAGAAGAGGGCATTACTTCAGGGCATTAACGTTCCTTCAAGTTATTAAACATAAGGTACTGCTAAAAAAGAGAGTGTTGATCTCCATACCATTACTATACACTGATATATCTCACAGTATGGTATCCATCCTAAAACCCCGAATGGTATTCGTGACTTAACTGCAAATTAATGTGTTTTTATAGCAATACCGTATTCTAAAAATGCAAGATCGAGCAACACAAGATTAAAAGGTGTTTCTTTGCTTGAACTTATAAATTATAGGAAGATGATATATATGAAATTGCAATCAGATCGTAGGCACAATCAATAACATGCATCAAATCATATCGGTTGCAGACATATATGAATCATTATGCATAGTATCTAGATCACAGGTATCAAGCACATGCTAGAGATTTTAAACAAATACGGGTCTAATTCTAACCCAACCCAAGGATTATTACACAAATCAAAGCTGGTCCAAGTCCAATCGTAGATCCAAAATCCAAACATGCAGAGGTTATCGGAGGATCGTATGGTATGAAGCTGGATCTAAATCAAAAGTATAGAAAAATGCAGTTATTCCCAATAATTCCTGGAAGATAAGAAATGTATCTGGTGTTTAAAACCTGGTAAACAATTATTCCATGCCAAAATCGTGGAGTTACAAACAACAATAATGTTTATACTCAAAGGAAGATCCAATCAGAAATGGATCTGTAAATCCATACCAACGACAAACAACGATTCCAACAACAAAGACTATCAACTAATGTATATATCGCAATCTACAACGATTGCAGTATGCAGAGGAAAGAAAATCGCAGGCAAGAGATAAGATCCAAGATTGAAATCAGAAATTGCAAGCTTTCTATTCCAACCAAATATTGATATAAAAACAAAGGCAAGTCTCAAGGATTTTATAGATTGCATGCATGAATCCAAAGAATTGATAATGTTTTCTCAGATCTAGATCACAACTAATCAAATATCCAATGCATATAATAGTGCATACCTGGAAACTCCCAAGTCTCCTGCAATGAGTACAACATATCAGAAGATCTTCTCTGAGGTTGGGTCAGGGCTACAGGTAACACCGATCCTATCCTCATTTTGAAAAGTATAAAACTTCCCAAAAGCGGATGCCCTTCTCCATTAGCTATGTTCTCCCTCCACTTCCATTCTTGGTTAGATCCCCCTCTCCTTCAGAAATCGTAGCCTTAAATAATAAAACCCTTCCTTTTTTTCAGAAGACAAATGGCAGAAGTATTGCCACATTTATTTTCCATTCCAATCCAGGGAACACAATTCCTTCTTTTTCGAGAAGATACTCCTCTCCATCGAAAATTGTGGCAACTAACCAACCAATTCCCCATAAGATCTGATGATTACTTGGATTTCATTCTCTCTTAGCCTCTCTATTGAGACCCAATAATGATTCTTGCCACATGTCTTAATCGACACTACTACATCACCCTAACAAAATTCTTTTATTTTGNAAAATTCAATATCCTTATATATAAGGATTATTTTGAGAGAGGCATATATATCATTTATTTGCTTAAGTTTAAAAGGGTTTGTTTTCATAAAGCATTAACCCTTTTCCTATATATATGTATATATAGCTTTCTACTTATAATGGATATATGCATGTCTTACTATCCATTAACTTAATCAGGAGTAGGATAACTTGTTTTTCTTGAGACTCATAAGTACCAGGATGACACCCAAAAATCCTAAACCAAGTTTCCAAGGGTTTCACCGGCTATTTTCCTCTCCCCCTAGTGGATTCGTCCCCAATCATCACTTTAGTCGAACAAGCTTTCAATCTCCTAGCATAATTAAATTTCATCTATAATTTGGATGAGGCTAGGGTATTCACTTACAATTCCTTTTTACTTACGCTTCACATTTTCTGGTCATGTTCTGAGGGGATGTTACATACTTTCCCCCTTAGAAGTAACACCGTCCTCGGTGTTACATCTTCGTCCAAGGCTTTGTGTTCATTTTCCTTCAAGTTCTTATTGCTTACTTCTGCATCCCTTGCGATGTATTTCAGCTTTGCTTTGATCATCTTCAATCCTTTGTGATTCCTGCTAGCTTTTATCCTTCATAACCTGTACTTTTATGCAACAAAACCATGTCTTTCCAAAACTTATTCAGTAAACATGTCATTACTTCATAATTTAATTCCAAACATAAACACCAAGTCCTTTCTGCAACACAACATTTGCAATTCATAAATCATATTTTAGCATTTGTTTGAGCCTTTATCCTCATAAGAGGGACTAATAAAACATTACCATCAAAATAATTCATAAGTAATCTCAATTTACTTATATTTTTGGAGGACGTCTTTTACCTCCAGTACTTCAATGCTTAAACTCGTCCTCCAATTGAGATAGACATTCTTTCATTTCTTTCATTCACAAGTTATCATCATTTATTCCACATAATTTCAAGAAGTAACCTTTTACAAATGTACCGTTCACCCTCGCCCTTGAGGGAATTTTTCCTATTTAAGTGTTTATAACATTCACACATGATGATATTCAACAATCTAGTCATTAGAAAAATTGTTAATATGTGTTTTATTGTTTCATCATGGAGTTGAACAACTCCCAACAACACCTTTGTTGATGAACAAACTCTCCCTTGAGATTCTCATCTTTAACAACTCTATGTTGATCATTGAACTCTCTCTCAAGTTGTTGACACCAATTGGTCTTATAGGCTAAAACTTTGAGGTTACTCTCCCTTTTGATTGCTAGTCAAAAATTCCCCCCCCAAAAACATTAAACAACGTCATGTTTTCCAGATGTCAACTTTGTGCCTAGGTCTTGCCATTGATATCACAGACTCTTTCATAATTCCCCTCAAGCCTCCTCGCTTGAGTCTAGGAATTTCTTTTCCACCCAGCCCCCGGCTTGAGTCCAGGAAAAGTTACCTTAGCAAGGTAGAGCTGGATCCTCAATTTTTGCCCCTTGGTGTTCCCTCAAAGAAGAGATTATTTTCCCCTCAAGCCTTCATGCTTGAGTCCAGGAATTTCTTTTCCACCCAGCCACCTGCTTGGGTCCAGGAAAAATTCTTTTTTACCCATCAGTCAATTATTTCCAAGCTCAATAATTGGATATTGTGATATACATAAATAAAATATATTTATTTCACATACATATTTCATATCTAAGTTCAAGTTATGAATCTATCGTCCATACTTATAAATTTATACAACCAATAGTATATGTGAATATACAATACAATTACATGAAACACATTAGAAACCTATTAGAAACATGTATGATGCACATTTGATTTTATATTTCAAATAATATTCCATATCCAATCAAAAAGATAATTCCAACAACAAACTAATATCATATATAATTATCAGCACTTTTTGAAAGACAATTGATAAAAACAGTTTTTCACCAGGTTTTGGCATTTTCCTGGTAGTGTAATCTTAACCCCTTTTGTAGGGTAGCTTTATAAACAATCTAAATACTAATGGAACTATCCAATCAAGCTATAAACCAAAATAAATTTCCAAATGGCACGTATTTTAATGAAGAAAAGTATCCATTACAAGTTTACTTGAATGGTAAACTACTTTGATTGTTCCTCTAGTGGATATAATGATTTTATGGGGTGCAAAAATGGGCATTCGAATATTGTTGTTAGTTACTCGACAATATTAAGAGAAGAGCATTCGAACACTTGGTCAGATTGGTTCAGGCATTCACCATTGTTTTGTAAAGCATCCATAAAGGGAAAACAAGAACACGTAAATCACAGTCTAAATTGAAAAATTCGTACATGAAAGGTTTTGAAACAAAATGTTTTTCTGATCGATATTTCAATGCAATAATGTTCGATCTTCTCAAATATTTATAGGTTGCATCTACAAATTGCTGAAAGATATATATCTTCTAGAACAACGAATAGAAGCATAGTCAATACTAGTGCAAATCATTTTCAGAAACAATATTTCAGGGAGTACACCACTTACTTGTGTATACGTAGGTCCATTTGGCCGCAGTGTTTGAACCTGAGGCTCTGATACCCTTTGTCACATCCCCAAAATCCCCATAGTAAATTCAGAGGAAATGGGGTAATTTTTTTTTTTTGTTTTTACTATATGCAACAAGCCAATTGTGTTAGTCCTGTAATTGTAAACATTGTTGTCATTTTCATTGTTACCCAAAAATTATACCTTTAATCAGATACATTTGAATCATTGAATCATTCATTTAGTTGGGTTACATTATATAAATTTGAACATACTAAAAGAAAAATTGTTTACTGTCAAACTATATCATTCTTTTACATTAAGGGTTTATCAAATCACTTTAATACATAAATATCTTAAAAGCACAACCTTTATACGAGACGCTAGGATATCCCTCAAATGGGATAGCCATTTCACATTAAACCTTTTCTTTTAATCAACTCTGACCTCCATCATAACAAGGTACTATGCATGAGTCTCGGTGTCCCTCAAGAGATATCTTGACGTCATTCAGTGCCTCGGGACATAGTTTATGCACCCACCCTGAAAATCATGCAACCTCAACATAATTAGTAGAACCAGATAATTAACTCCATCTAACCAAGTTTAACTATTAAAGAAATAATGCTTTATAAATAGAAAAATTATACTGTCTTTCTAGAGTCTTCCAATAACCTGCCATCAACGAGCCATAGTTCTACAACCAACACTCAATTTACGTATTAGTGCTATAAAACATGTAAACTGCATGATAATTTTCTATAAACAATTTTAACACCACCAATACTTCTTTAATGTTACTTTATCCTGAGAGACTGAAAGCGTGTCCATGACATTCCACCCAACCGTAGGATTCATTCGACGTATGTTTTCCCGTCTAAAGCCACCCCCAAGCCAGGCGACGAATCCACTAAGGTTCGGTAGATAGTTTAAGTCCTTTACAAGGCTTATTGTGACCAGTTATAGAATTGAACTGAGGCATTACCAATTATTGGAGGCATAAATCCTTTTACTCCATGCCTTACACCACATAATCATATTTATACTTGGTCAATATCATATTATTTGTTTGAGGCGCAGTTTCATACATTTATTTAACCATGAGGAGGTTTCCTATATATAATCACCTAGCGATGGTAATGTCTTATAAATATAACTTAAATCCCAGAACAATGTTTGCTCTATCCTTACTAAAGAAATTCCAATAGGACTGTTTTCCACTTTACATATAAATAGAATTTCTATCTGTATCTACTTTTATGGTAAAGTTTACCAATATCTCTATGTGTATAAAGTGCTATCTTTTATTAACAAATTCATAGTTTATAATAAGATTATAAACATATATGTATAGGTGAATTAGTATTTTACTTTATTAATTCCATGGGCATTAACCATAAAGTTATTAAAATCACTTTATGAGACTTTGCATTAAGTCAAAATATCCATTGTCCATGAGTTCTAGCTTCACAACAAATCCATAGTTCATAATAGTATTATGAACATAGCTTCACACTAAAAAAATCCATACATACTTCATAATAGTATTATGAACATGTAACGTAAATATTTTATGAGGTGAAGATATAATAGAATAGAAATAATATAATCGCATGCATATGTTTTAAAACATTTAAGAACATGTATGTAATGTTTTTATAACAACACAAATATGATATAATACATTGCATGTACATGTTTTAAAAAGCATGCTTAGTCCATAGAAATCGCAACACCTTTAGTTCATTAAAAAAAAAATGCAGAAGAACAATTAGATATTTTAAAACAAACATCCATTAAAATCGGATCTGTATTATGCACAGTTGCCGGAGGTGGAAAAATAGTTTTAAACCAAAATCCGAACGGTGGTAAAAGATTCCAATTCTCCACCATGTGGGAAATGCTAGCAAAACGAGGCGTTCGCTTCAGATCTTAAATGCATATTAAAACTGGCAGCAAAGGGTGAAATCTTCATATCTTAAATTTAACTTAGAGCTGGAAAGAAAGGGCGTAGTCTTTAGAGTTTGCACATATAATAATGCTGGCAAGAAGAGGGTGTTACTTCAGGGCATTAACGTTCCTTCAAGTTATTTAACATAAGGTACTGCTAAAAAAGAGAGTGTTGATCTCCATACCATTACTATACACTGATATATCTCACAGTCTGGTATCCATCCTAAAACCCCGGATGGTATTCGTGACTTAACCGCAAATTAATGTGTTTTTATAGCAATATCGTATTCTAAAAATGCAAGATCGAGCAACACAAGATTAAAAGGTGTTTCTTTGCTTGAACTTATAAATTACAGGAAGATGATATATATGAAATTGCAATCAGATCGTAGGCACAATCAATAACATGCATCAAATCATATCGGTTGCAGACATATATGAATCATTATGCATAGTATATAGATCACAGGTATCAAGCACATGCTAGAGATTTTAAACAAATACGGGTCTAATTCTAACCCAACCCAAGGATTATTACACAAATCAAAGCTGGTCCAAGTCCAATCGTAGATCCAAAATCCAAACATGCAGAGGTTACATGAGGATCGTATGGTATGAACTGGATCTAAATCAAAAGTATAGAAAAATGCAGTTATTCCCAATAATTCCTGGAAGATAAGAAATGTATATGGTGTTTAAAACCTGGTAAACAATTATTCCATGCCAAAATCGTGGAGTTACAAACAATAATACTATTTATACTCAAAGGAAGATCCAATCAGAAATGGATCTGTAAATCCATACCAACGACAAACAACAATTCCAACAACAAAGACTATCAACTAATGTATATATCACAATCTACAATGATTTCAGTATGCAGAGGAAAGAAAATCGCAGGCAAGAGATAAGATCCAAGATTGAAATCAGAAATTGCAAGCTTTCTATTCCAACCAAATATTGATATAAAAACAAAGGCAAGTCTCAAGGATTTTATAGATTGCATGCATGAATCCAAAGCATTGATAACGTTTTCTCAGATCTAGATCACAACTAATCAAATATCCAATGCATATAATAGTGCATACCTGGAAACTCCCAAGTCTCCTGCAACGAGTACAACATATCAGAAGATCTTCTCTGAGGTTGGTTGAGGGCTACAGGTAACACCGATCCTATCCTCATTTTGAAAAGTATAAAACTTCCTAAAGGCAGATGCCCTTCTCCATTAGCTATGTTCTCCCTCCACTGCCATTCTTGGTTAGATCCCCCTCTCCTTCAGAAATCGTAGCCTTAAATAATAAAACCCTTCCTTTTTCCAGAAGACAAATGGCAGAAGTATTTCCACATTTCTTTTCCATTCCAATCCAGGGAACACAATTCCTTCTTTCTCGAGAAGATACTCCTCTCCATCGAACATTGTGGCAACTAACCAACCAATTACCCATAAGATCTGATGATTACTTGGAGTTCATTCTCTCTTAGCCTCTCTATTGAGACCCAATAATAATTCTTGCCACATGTCTTAATCGACACTACTACATCACCCTAACAAAATTCTTTTATTTTAATTATTCTTCCTTGTCTTTAGTGTCGTTCGTATATATACCATTTGAAGCTCATATTTTAAGGGTTCTTTAAAGTTTCTTATCCTTTTTAATGAAAAAGGGTTTGTAGTTCACAAAATAATTAAATCCTTCACATGTTATATATATATATATATATATATATATATATATATATATATCTTTAAAATATTTTAAATTCATTCTAAATTGCATTATGTTAAGGTTTTCTTATTTTTTAAATTCAATATCCTTATATATAAGGATTATTTTGAGAGAGGCATATATATCATTTATTTGCTTAAGTTTAAAAGGGTTTGTTTTCATAAATCATTAACCATTTTCCTATATATATGTATATATAGCTTTCTACTTATAATGGATATATGCATGTCTTACTATCCATTAACTTAATCAGGAGTAGGATAACTTGTTTCCTCCCTTAAACATCCAAGTTTAAGAGTTAACTAACTTTTCTTGAGACTCATAAGTACCAGGATGACACCCAAAAATCCTAAACCAAGTTTCCAAGGGTTTCACCGGCTATTTTCCTCTCCCCCTAGTGGATTCGTCCCCAATCATCGCTTTAGTCGAACAAGCTTTCAGTCTCCTAGCATAATTAAATTTCATCTATAATTTGGATGATGCTAGGGTATTCACTTACAGTTCCTTTTTACTTACGCTTCACATTTTTTGGTCATGTTCTGAGGAGATGTTACAAAACTTCTTTGCTAGTTGTACTATCAAATCCTATAATGTTTGGGAATTGCATAATGGTTTAAACTTGAAGTCAATTATGTCTTGTTTAATAAGTTGTAATGTGTCTTCCTGTAGTTCTATTAAATCATATAGATGTTTTGGAATCGCTTAGTAGTTACGTAACACATCCTGTATTTTTTTAAGGAATTGCTTACACAACATGGTACCCAAGTTGTGGTTAATGCATAAGGATCTACTGCAATGCATAATTTTGGATATGAGAATTTTGTTTCATTTCAAGATAAATTTTCGTGCAACCATGGATATTATGGCAATTGGCATGGTTTACTCAAAAGTTAACTTGTGAAATAGCTACTTATTCAATAACTTGGCTCAAATTCAAGTCAATTTCTTATTTATCCATGGTATTAAACAACCTTAGGGCCATTTCATATTGATCCATAAATTAATATAAGTTATGTACTAGAAACTGGCAGTTTTGACTAAGCTCTGTTATGGTTTTCAGTTAAAGTTAACTGATTTTTTACTATATCATGCACATTTTGATTTTCTGTTAAAAGTACCTTGCAAGGTCCTTTATGAGATTTATTGCAACTTACTTTAATTTATTTCATGCACCTATCTTGATTTCACATAGTTCAAGATATGTACTTGTGCAAAAATTGTCTTATTCAATTGATAAGTAATTTTCGACTTAATTAACATTTTAAATTATTTAAAATGCCTAGAAGTGGTTTTGTGCTTGGCCTAGTTCATGGCCATGGTGACTAAAGATACCATCGATCCCACTTCCAATAGCATGTCAATTGAAGCTATGTCAACAGGTTTGAGGGTTTTTTTTAAGTTTTGTAAGATGCTTGCAAATACTTGCAGCTAGTTGCCCTGCCTCATGTTTTTCTTTTCGAAGTAGGTTGACAATGAAAAAGTCGGCCACATGTCCGTTTTCTTCACCCCAACACTTACACTTGAAAGGCCATTCAGATCAAGAGGCCATATTTGTTGCAGGACTTTCATGCATGTTTAATCAAGTACCACAGATCTGTGCATATCTATAAAATGAACCTATTAGCATTGATCACCATGCCTTTGGTAGGTCAGCAGGACCCTGAGTATTGTTTAGTGACTTGCAATGCATATGGGGATTGGTAACCCATTCGTATAACATTAGCATTGAATTTGGATATGGAGAACAGGATTTGACATTCAAAAGTAGGATAACAGCAGGATTTTGTACATTTTATTCTTGGTATGGGTGAAATTTCAGGATGGCCTTGATGACTCAATTTTTATAATCGCACTCAATTATTTGTGGTTTTTACTTCTTTAATAAAATTATGGTTTATCTCATGTCTTTCCACTACAAAAGATTCAACTCTAACAAGTGTCCATCTACTGTGGTATTTAAATAGGTTGATTGAATTCTAAAGGAATTGATAATTTTATGATGATAAAACTAATGGTCTAATCACAAAGATAAAAGATTATGAATTTATGGTCCTTTGACTTTATTTTTTTTTCCTTGAAAAAAGATTCACAATTTCATTATGGAAACTAAAATTACAATTTGTTGTGACTTTGTCAGTCAAGCTCAAGAACTCAATTGCGTTTCACGAGTTGTGCCATTTATTAAGGATTAAAAACAGGGTGTGTCATGCACGCTGACATATATTTATGCTCAGCCGCGTAGGGGTCGTCCACCCATCCAAGTGCCTTCATTAAGCACCTTGGTCGTGCGCCAAGGGACTATCATCCTTGGCCAACTACAGAAACATGGTTTTGGCAGTTACCCATTAGATATCTCAGGTGAGACTGCAGCTGCCTTGCAGGTGTTGCTGATAGAGTTACTCTATCGGGACAATGTCTAGTGGTTTATAGTTGGTATTGTGGTATTATTGAACTACAGGTTGAGACAAGAAGGAGAAAGAGGCCAACAAATGGTTCCATTGATGGGACCCTTAATTGATTGAGCCGAGGGAAATGTTGTGGCACCCGGAGAAGAAAGAGATAGAAGATTGGATGGACTCTAAAATGCTATCATTCGTGCAACAGGAGAGCACAAGATCACGATGGAGTGCAGAAAACTGGGTGGATAAGTACATATACTCTGATATCCATGAGATGTTCTTTGCATAGTTCCCTGTTATATTGTACGAATCGTTTTAGAGATTGGTGACCTGACATCCGATGTTCTTGAGGAGAGAACCTGTCAAATGGAATGATCAGTTGATCCACGAGATAACCAATGTAAGTAACTCTATCTCTAGAGCTTTTGATTTCTAGGTTGACAGTATCTTGCAAGGATACATCACTGAGTTTGCAATAGATACTATAACCTCATATAGTGAGGCTAAAAGAAATATTTTCCAAGGACCCCATAGAAGATATTTGTTATCTATTAGTACATGGATTAAAATCCTCATCTATGAGAAGGGTATCTTGTGGTTGAGTAGTTGAGTCACGTTCCCGTGAAGGAGGCTATGTTGCAGACGACCTCTTAAGAAAATGGGAGAGGATGAGTTGAAATGTTCCTGAGAAGCACAAAACCTGAATTAGAAGCTGGATTCCTAAGGAGTGGAAGGAGATTCAGATCAGGGAAAAGAAGAAATATCAAAAGAGGGTGACGAAATCCTAGTCTATTCAAGGAGAGTGAACACGAACGTCGGTCACATGAAGAAGAAGGGTCTTGTGACGAAGAGGAGGACTATATCCCAATATCGGAAGGAGAAAAGGAATCAAAATAATTTTCAAAGACACCAAGATCAGGATGCAACTACATCACACCAAGAGTATCACCGCCGACGAGATCAATATTCTCATCCCCAAAAAGGACCGATAATATCAATAGTGCTAGTACTGTGACTAGCAGGAAAGAGGGTTCACCTCCTTTAAATCCTTTTCCAGAGAACCCCCATGCCAACTCAATTGCTAGGGAAGACATTTGGTTACCCACAATCAATGGAAATGGTCCAGAAGATCCAAAGCAACATTGGTTCCTCTGTGAAGTTGTTTGGATGGTTTGGTTAGTCCATAATGCAGACATAAAGAAGGAACAAATGGTCATGACTCTGAGGGGTCATGCACTAGATTGGTTTATGAATTTTTGTGTCACACCAACTAGAACACCGCAAAAGACCCTTTACAAGATCAAAGATGCAATGATCTCTGAGCTCAGAAAACCTAAATATGAATCGCAATGCATTACTGAGATCAAGGAGATAAAGCAAGCACTGGGAGAATCAATAGGACTTTGAACAACGGTTTAAAACTTTGATGGCCAAGGTAAGCTTCCAAATGTCAAATTTACAACATAAAGAGTGGTTTATTTCCACGTTATTACCACACATCCGAGGACCATTAATGCAACAGAATATTGAGTCACTAACATAAGCACTAGAGTTGGCGATGAAGCTAGAATCCTCTCCCATTGGCGACGATGCCACAGGAATGGTAGATATTCAGTAACAGTTGGCTAATCTAACGATACAACTATAGGACATTGGGAAGGTAAAAGAAGCACAACAATATTTGTGGTGCACGAAGTGTAGAACAGATGGGAACACTAAGGGAAATTGTCCGGCCTTCATGAACTATATTGCGTTAGGTGCACAAAACCCATTAAATGACCAAGGACTACCATGGTGTCGGATATGCTAGTCTAGAGGGCATCGCGACGACAAGTGCCTATACCTACAGAATATTGTGAGTACCCCAGCAAATATTTTTTGTAAGTTTTGTAAGTCAGTAGTACATGAAGAAAAATATTATAGAGCATACAAGAGTCTTAAAAGAAAAGACTTTCGACACCTACTTAATGAAAAATGAGGGGATGGCTCAGGCTGAACTGGTGCAAGCATCGTATCAGCCTGCGTAGTTCCCACCCAATCAATACCAAAATCAGTATCAACCTTAGTACATGCCTCAACAGTCATACACACAAAATAATCACTACCAGCCACACTACCAACAAAACCAGTACCCACCGCAGCAACCACACCCGTAAGGAAGGGGTGGTGGAAACTTAGGTGGGGGAGGAGGATTTGGTAGAGGAAGAGGCCAAGTTATGTGCTAGAACTGTGGAAAAATGGGTCACTATGCCAGAGATTACTTAGAACTTGTGAATACATGTTCATATCGTAAGGGACAGGACTATAATGTGGAGCAATGTCCTCAGTTGATCGTAAAATGGCAAGAAAGGACCTTCGCAGGACCTAACCTTGTGTAGAATGAAAACCCAAATCCTAACATGAATTTTCAGATGATCACGGTTTAACCACATGATCAAAATGTTGTTGTCGTAACACAAGGAGGAGCTACGAAAAGAGCTGATCAGGATAAAGAACAAGAACAACTGCAACTGCAGGTACAACCTGTGAAACAGAAGAAGGCATCGTTCGATGCCCATAAACAAAAGGAAACATTCTTGGAGGTTTGACCAAGTTTGTGGATTCAATATAACCATCGATGTCAGAAGGAGTCAAGGATATGCCTTAACGATTTCAGTGCATATTTCAGAAAAATGCTCCATAAAAGGTTAGTAAGCTCAGATCCCTTCTATCAAGTTGCTTAATGCTAATATAATATAAAGATGTTATTACAGTACTACAGGAAATGATAGAACATATTCCCATATATACAAGGCCTGAAAAGAAGGTTAATCAAGTGAGAAATAAGTTCAAAACTGGTAGTGATTTAAGAATGACCGCGCAGATAGGTGACTAGGAGATGGATTACATTAGTGTATACCTAGGTTCTTATGTCAATATCTTATCAAGACAAACCTGGGAAAGTATGGGCAAGCCACACCTGGACCAGTCTCCTATCTAGCCATGACTTGCAAATCAGGTGAAGGTCGTACCTATTGGACGCTTGAGTCGGGTCCCCCTTGACATTGAAGGGTTACACACATTTGCGGACTTTGAGTTCATCAATATTGTTGATGACACAGACCCATATCCTGCATTGTTGGGGATAGATTGGGCTATTGACAACCAAACCATTACAAACTTCAATAAAAGCATCCTCTCGTTCGTGGATAATGAGATCAGATTGGTGTTGCCCATTGACCCATTAGAAGGATAGAGATATGTCAAGCCCATATATAATGATGGCCAGGCTGACTCCCTCGACCAAATCTACAATGTTACTGCGCTACAAGAAGACTACATTAATCTGACAACATATGGGAACCTAATATGGAAGAGTGCTAGTTCCTGCACATCCGAATCGGGGGAAGATTTGGAAAATTGGTAGAACATACTACATGAAATATCTATGAGGAGATGTACGAGAGTTACCAGGTACGTGCGATGGGTGGAGAATGAGCTGCATGAGCTACCCACCTATGAGGGGTTGCATAACCTTGCGACCTTCTTAAACGCATTTGAAGGACTTGTAATGGACTCGTAGCGCTTGTTTGCGCTGGATCATGCGTTAAAACCTATGCCCACTAGATGGTGGGGTGCACATAAGAAGTCTATAACAAACTGGCCATAGTGCAAAAGATTGATGGAAGTCAGATTCAGAGAAGAGGTCACCCTAGTAAACTATAAGTATTCCGGGTTAGCAAACCCTATGGAACATTTTAATCATTGTCGCATCACATTTGTAGAATACCCGAGGTAGGAGTGGGTACATCATTTCATACATACATTGGAAATGACACCTAGAACCTGCTATACATATATGGAATCACCATAAGAAACCCAAGAATAGGAAGGGATCGCTAAGAAATTTGCACATACATTTGAATTTGTTGATGAGAACCATACAGTTGATGTTGCGCACTTATATCTGATCAAGTGGGAACACATCCCGTAATCACATCAGAATGGCTCTGCACTGATCATATGGGAACAAATCCCAGAATCACATCAGAATGTATCTACACTGATCATGTGGGAACACATCCCACAATCACATCAGAATGCCTCTGCATTGATCATGTGGGAACACATCCCATAATCACATCAGAATGTATTTGCACTTACATCTTACCATGGAAGGAACCAATCCTCTCACCATGTCAGAAGGGCACAGCACTTATATTTGACCATGGGAGACCCCACCTATCACCATGTCAGAAAGGCTCACGGACTCATCACTTCCTCTTAGAATGAACCTCGATTTGGTGAACACCAATCTTCTCCCTGAAGTACTCAAACTTCACTCTGGCCATTTCTAGCATAGAATTATATCAAGGATTCTTACATCCAAGGATAAATTGTGAGCTTCGTCAAGAATGATTACATCCGAGGACAACCTACAGGACCGTTTACGTCTAAGCCACCTACGAGCTTCGCCAGGATTTTATGCTCATACAACCTATCTCAGTGGCTATGCTAGAAATCCCTATTTTGAGAGATATGGATCTGGATCACATACTGGAGCTTCACTGCTCCTCTCTGCATCATACATAAATTCAAGTTAGATCAATCAAATCAAATAGTAGTTTTTCAAAAGAAACATACTACCTCCCAAATATCCGAGCAAGTGGCAACATATTTTTCCTCGGTTGTACTCAGTGCCATGCGGGAATGCTTCTTGCTACACCAAGAAATCACACTTGATCTCATACTGAAGTAGCATCCCAAATTTCTCTTCCTGTCAATGGCATTTCCTTCCCAATCCAAATCCTCATAACCTTCCAGGTTAATCTTCTGATTTGCCTCATACTTGAGCCCATAATCAACTATACCATTCATGTACCTCAATGCATGTTTTGCAACCATCAGGTGAACATGTCTCAATTTGTTCATAGCAAAGAAAATATATGGTCTCGTATTCATCAGGTATATCAAGGAACAAATCATCTGATGATACATCATGGCATCAATCATCTCTGATGAAGCATCACGCAATAGCTTCAGGTTTGATGCCATAGGTGTGGTCATGGCCTTGTATTCCATCATCCTTAACCTCTTCAGAATATCTATTGCATACTTCCCTTGTCCCAGGGAGATTCCATCTGCATTCTTCCACACCTCCATGCCTAGAAAGTAGTGCATCATATCCAAGTCCTTCATCTTGAACTCAGCAGCAAGTCTCCTTCTTGCAACTTTAACGAGTTCCTCTTTTCTGTCAGGAAGAAGTCATCGACATTTAACAGGAGCATCACTAGTATTCCATCTTAAACCTTGAAGTAAAGGTTGGAATCTTCTTTACTCACAATAAATCCTAGAGTCATCAGTAATATGTCCATCCTGTTGTACCATGTCGAACCCCAAGATCTTTTGCAGTCACTCCCTCTGAAGCGAAGCATCATTCTCCGTCTATCTTTCGTACTCTATGCACTAAAACATTCTTTACCGGAGTGACAAGTAGCTTCCTCTACTACTAATATTCTATGCATCCATCTAGGGTCACTAGATACCAATATCCTCTATCTTGAACCTTTTCAAAAGTTCTTCCTGCACCCATCTGTGAGCTTGTCATCCTCTATAGGATTTCATCCTCAACATCGTAGCAAAGGTTAAGATCGTCATCACTCTAGGTGATATTAAAGATCCTCATGTGTGTGTTATCCCATGGGTGCCTTATAAGCTCGTTCAAGGTCT
This sequence comes from Pseudotsuga menziesii, assembly GCA_001517045.1. Taxonomy (NCBI): domain Eukaryota; kingdom Viridiplantae; phylum Streptophyta; class Pinopsida; order Pinales; family Pinaceae; genus Pseudotsuga; species Pseudotsuga menziesii. Next base: position 11,965 of record LPNX010623371.1, on the reverse strand, counting down.
TCTCTCATTTGCACACATGACTCTGCGTGCGATGTGTCTTATCTTCCAGTGGCTTCAAATGTCTCTTTGTAGTCTATTCCTTCTTTCTGTTAGAAGCCTCGTGCTACGAATCTTGCCTTGTATCCCACGATGTTTCCATATACTGCATGTTGGATCATGTAGATCCATATGGAAGACATTAGGAACTTCCCTTAAGGTCTTGATACTGCATCCTAGACATCATTCTTCTTGAACTGGTACTCTCCTTCCCTTTCTTCTTGGATACTTCTTCATAGCTGGAAGGCTTTGTATCAATGATGTCACTCAACAGTGTCGCATAACTACACTGTGTCTGAGATTTCTTCTTTATTTGAAAGTATCGTCATATTATTATTCATCTTGGATTCTTTCTTGAACTGTCGTCTCTTGTTCTTCACAACAAGTCTCATCCTTATTTTCTTGTAGGTGATTGCACGCGATCTTTTCTACAAGTCAAATGCACTAGTTGTATGATTAGAAACATTTCATAATGCATATTCATAATGGTAAATTCTTATGCATAAAGATATAATCATGCAACTATTTAATCCAGTACAACATTCATCCATATCTCATGGAAACTTTCTAGATGCCTTCCATCTCTACCAAGACATCATTGATATTGTGCACTAATCCAATATGTCGGCAAAGAGGTTTCATTCTAGATAAGTAGCAATGGAGAGTTGTATAGCACCATGAGCTACATACCCATCACATGCATATTAGTAGTATATTGTCATTAATGCAAACATTCTATCATGCATAACACATCAATTGAATATAAACAAATGCATAACAAAACAATATCATGAAATGACAATTGAATACTTATCTTTATTTGTTTTGTGGGTAGACTCCTTCTTTCTACTTCACCATATTCTTCATTCATAACAGCATCATTTCTTATCCAAATTCTTAAGATGGATAAGACTTTCTTGAAGAATTGAGTTCTTCATGTTCCTCATCTCTTGAGGTATCTTATTTGAATCGTGAAATATTGATCTTCAGTTGCTCCCATCTTCTTTTCTCTTATTATGAGTCGAGATTCTTCTTGTGTCTGCTCTTCCTAGAATCTGCTGAAAATAATCACTTCCGCCTGGAACACATTCCTTGAATCAATGAATCCCATGATCCTGGGAGGCTATTCAAAGTGGTTATCGCAACATCTTCATTCTCTAGTTCATCATCCACTGCTTCAATTTGTTCTTTGATTTGAGAGACCCTTGTAAAGTATGATTGTATGGTCTCTACATTCTAGATCTTCACATTCTTCAACCGGTTTCTCGAACTGATATTTTGATTTATGTTCTTCCCTTCAAATAGCTTGTTCAAGGAATAAAAACATCTATTTAGGTGTCTTTAGGAAAGAGACTTGTGGTATAAGGTGATCCTTAATTGAATCAACAATGATTTTCTTGGCCTTGACCAAGTTCTTCTTGTGTAAGGATTTTAGCATCATCTCCCTCTCGAACTGGAACCTTTCCACTTATGTAGGTGTCCAATTTCATTTTCTTCAAGAAACAGTGAGATCTAATACTTCCATGGTTGGAAGTTGACAGTTTCACCAAGCTTGTCATCAAGCTGGTGTGATTAGTCATTTTGAAATAAGAACCTCAAATGTAAATAGAAAAAGATTAGCTCTTACCAATTTGAGGTGTTTGTCCTTGTTCTGGAGCTGGCTGATCTAGGGTTTGTCAGAGAAACCCTAATTTTCAAAACTTGGAATCTTTAAGATATAATTGGATATAAAGATATACCTCTTCAAGTTTATCTATCCAATGTACTCCTTTTCTGAAAATGGTGGAGGGAAGCTCCCAGAACAGGAAGCCCTAGTTTACTGATTTCTTCTGCATAAATGTCTGATACTGTTTCTACAGTATCTATGAAATTAATGCTCTTCTATGTATGAAATTTTTTATTGCGATAACCGATTTTGGATTCTTTCCAACACCATAGGTTTTACCATAATTGGTGTCACCAATTGGGACTTATGAGAGTTCTCCCAACGTGACTTACTTTAGGACTATTCATCATAGCGAACTTGTACGGACTGTCACCTGTACCTGTTTCATCATCAGACTCTGAAACTTTTACCACAGAAATTAAAGTCTGTGATATATCTATAACATCTTGAAAAATTTAATTTGGATATTTGTAGCCCAAGATACAACAATTCTCCCTAGCTGTCCTGTTTAGGGATGAATCCTAGAAGAGGCTAGAACCATGATTTGGAGGAAACATAACTCCTATAATATAGCGAATATTAGGATAAAATATTTACATAGGGTACATCAGGATTTTATCTTCGGCCTGTGAAAATTTCCTCCCCTAATACTTCTTCAATCCTGAGATATAGCGAATGTACCAAAACTACCCGTTTTAGTATTTTAAGGTTTTTCAGGCTCGGGGTCAAACTAGGGTTTGACTCTACTGGAGTTTTACACAACCAAAAATATAGACCTTGGTCTCTAAAATTCGATTTTGATGAGGATATAAATCCTATTCTAGGCTAACTCAAAAATTCCTCTTCTGTAAAAAGCCCTAATTTCCCGCAGCAAAAACTGAAAATGCCCGGAATCAAATTCTGCTTCGACAGAAAGATGTGCCCTTCAATGAAGAGTTAGCCTAAACTCCTTTTTCTAATGGATTGTGGTGAGAGACCCAAAAATTAAGAATCCCTAGCTTCCATAGATGCACAGTGTCTTCTTCCCAGGTTAGCTCTGATAGTATGTTATATTTTTATCATTTAAGCAATAATCACAAGAGACAAGAGACACAAAGAATTTTCCTCACGGAAACCATAAAGGAGAAAACCCCACAACTTCCTTAGAGATAGAATGAGCACCAATCACGGCAATAAAACCCAAATACAACAAATATGATCTCCAACAGTTGTTCTCTCTCTCTCACTTGAGAGAGATTCTCCTCTCTTACTCATGCGCCCCAGTTGAGTGAGTGTGTGTCATGTAGAAATGAGGAGAGCCTCACTTCTATTTATTTTCTTTCATTCACTTTATTTCCACTCCAACCTGTCGTCCTCACTTAACAATTACTTACCAGGGAGGACTTCTCTAGGAGATTCTAATAACTCTAGTGCCCCACAACTGTGGGGACTTTACCCTCTGATGAACAAGGAGGGTTAACATTAACTCAATTGTGGGGACTATTTCCCTGACTCATAATGGAGGCTTAACCTCAATGAATTTACATGACTTGTTAACATTAATGAATCTCCAGATAGGAAATTCAGGGTATGACATGACTCAATTACATTACAGATACTTCCCGATAGAAACATCGGGGCACAATACATAATATATACAAGTGAATACATTCCGAAGTTACAAATACATCAAAAATCAATTGTACACTCTCCCTCAGGAATTGATGAGCTCCAGATCTCCATCTCCCTCTTATCCTATATTTTTGTATGAACAATTAACTTTGTTTAAATTAAAAGCATTAAAGGAAGGGAGACCTTATGAATTGGCATCCTCTGCCCAATATTTGGAGACATTTATGGAAAGCAGCATCACTGAGCAGAACCTGCTATGCAAACTTTATTTACATAAAATGGCTTGCCCTATGCACCTTCATTCAAACCCTTTTGGTTACTTAGGATATGTCTAGCTGAGGGATTTTTCTTCTTTTGTCAGCAATCATGTGCAGTGCAATAGTTCCTTCTAGACAATTTCCCAGAATGAGGCTGACAGTAAATTTTGGATTTGGAGTGAACCTCAATCTCCTCGCCTTGTTTTTACTCTTTAGGAACATAGGCTTAAATCTTCCATCAAGAATCAATATCTAGTTGAACTTCAAGAACAAGTCATCTCCACTTGTTTTGACCATATTTCCACACATCAACATTTAGATTTGGAAGGCAGTAATCATAGATGGAAGGTTTCTCCTTCATCAATGAAGAAAAGCGACCCTTATTGCTTTAAAAACTTTAAATAGGTTGTCCCTAGGGTCGAGGGATATGCTGACTGTATGAAAAAGTGTGGGGTTAACTGGTTTGGACTTAAATTCTTGTTGTTTCACTAGCTTCATAGGAGGATACCATGTGAGTTCCTTGACAACAATACCATGAGATAGGTGTATGTTTCTTGATCAACAACCAATATAGGAATTTGTTGTATCCAGCCATGGTCGAACATGAATTAAGGGATAGCCACCCAAGTTTAATTTTTTGTGAAGAACCATAAATTCCATCAGGTATTCCCATTAATCCACTAAAATGAAAACATCTTCTATAACGCCTCTTGGTCTTACGAGAGATTGATCAGCAAACTATAAAACAATAGTATTTTGTCGAATATCAATGAGGCCTAGCCTTTCCATTGTGTGTTTAGTCATGATATTAATGGCTGCTCCTAAATATATGAGTGTGTTGGAGAGAGAAATGCCATTAATTTGTACCTTGACAATGTGACTTCTAGAGTCAGAATACTTAGCAACAAGGGTGTTCCCCATCACCAATTATACCAAGTCTCCTATCATGCGGACTGTTGGGGGATCCTTCATCTTTCATCCTAGTTTCTTCAAACATAACTCTCTAATAGATTTAGAATAAATGGGAATGTCTCTAATAGCTTGGATTAGTGGAATATTCACGTTGACATTTCAAAATTCACCTAGAAGATCAAATTCAGACTACGGCATTAGTTTGTCAACAATTAAGCATTGAGGGTACGATGGAGTTCATTTTTTCTTTGTTTATTGTGGTTTCCTAGGTGGGATGGGTGGGTTATTATCTCCATATTGAAAAAGTAAGATTCCTGGTGCTTCGTCATACTGAATTGGTGAGGTATCTAGTGTCTCTTCCTTTTCTTCCTCTGTAATTCAGGGAGAGGTAGTTTTATTGATATTTCTTTCAGAACGTAATTGGATGTCATGGAAGTCTACTCTGGAAATGGAATAGGATGGATAATTAGATAAATAAGAAGCCATTACAAGTTGTCTAGTTGTATTATTAGGGTTAGGAGTGGTTTGTGCAGGAAGGAGTGGTGTAGGATTTGGATTGTTCAATGGCAGTGTTGAATGAGGTTGTGGATGAGGTTGCATTAATGGTTGGACCAGTGCAAATTGGAATTGGGGGTTGTACATTTGATGAGGTTGTGATTGGATTTTTTGTTGATTCCAAAAGCCTATATTTATGCAGTTTAGTTGCTAGGGTTTTTTTGTGAGTATGGAGGTTCCCAGGTTTGTTGTGGCATAGGTGGATGCCAAAGTTGGGAGTTTTTGGGACTTCTGGACCTTGTGAGACTTGTGGTTGGTGTATTTGAGAATTATTCCAATAAGGATTAAATTATTTCATAGTATCTAGCATTGTACCTCAAGGTCGAGGTCGCCAAGGGCGCTTTTGAGAAATAAAGCAAACAAGTTTTGCATATGTCCCTGCTTCCACATATATATCCTTAAGTCCTCGAAGTGAGGAGCATTTTTTTGTAGGATTCTCCCAGTCACATAAAAGGAATATTTCCACTTTGTCTAATGTACAGCTCTTGAGAGGGTTCCTTTTTCTGCATATAGGGAAAAATGGATAAAGCTTGATCTTCCTCTTCTTTCCTTTTGTTTTCCTGAAGTGCATCCAGCTTATAAATGAAAAGGCTAAGGATATCATTTTTAAAATCCTCCAGGATATTGCTAACATCTGACCTCAAAACCCCTTCCCTTGAAATCTTGGTCGCTCTGTTCACTGCATCTATGATCCCTTGTCCTAACCTAGAGGCATTCCCTAAATATCTTCTACAAAGGTGACATATTTATGCATACTAAGGATACATCCCCTGCACCCATTAAATTTAGAAACTCAATGCAATCATCTCTGGTTCCTTGGAAGAGAAGAATTTTCAATGTATCATCATTTAATGCATTTTGTCTTGATCTTTGCACTTTGGATTGAAATATCTCCACATAGTACTCTAAGTTTTCATCCTCTTGCTAGGTCATTTTAAAGATGGATTCCTTTCTATCTTTATCTTTGTAATATTCTTGGTATTTATCCAGGAATACTTTCTTCATCTAGGCCCATATTGTAATGTTATCCCCTCCCAGCCCCATGAACCACCTAAGTGCCTGATTCTTCAAAGTGGATGGAAAAATTTTCATTTTTTGTTGATCCGTAACATAATCATAACTTATGCAAATGACATAAAATTAAAATAGAAATGTCTTTGGGTCCTCACTTGACATACCATAAAAAATCAGCAATGCTGAATGTGGGATGTTCATCACCGGGTTTGTAAGCCTAGTCACTGAATTTATGATTAGGAATTATAGGGTATAGGTTCTTCTACTCTATTCCTATCCATTCATCTCTCCTTGGTTTTTTATTCTCTATTTGGAATGTTCTCTCGCCTCCCATCCATATTTACCCAAAAGTATTCCAATGTAGCCTATATAGGTGCCAATGGAGATTCGGTAGACTATTGTTCCTCGCTCAACTAGCTGTCACCACTTAAATGATTGGGAATCTCTTTTTCCTAAACAAATTGTTCTCCCTGAACAAATTATGTCACTGGCAAGTTTTCATCAACATGCATTGTTACAATCGTTCGATCGGTGGGAGTGTCGGAATGCTTCATCCTCCCTTGCTTCGAAATGTCGGTAGAATGTTTCCTCCTTCGAGTACGTCATCCTCTTATTGATTTTCCTGCAATTCTTGCATGGTCTATACCTGGGGGGTATCATATGCATATACAATCCTACATGTACTATCTCTTATTCTATGCATGAATAATTGGCATGATTTAGAATCATAGAGACCTGCGTCAGGAAATATTCCAATGGAATTGCTTGTTCTTCTTACTCGTCCCTCCTCAGAAATCATGCAAGACTATTTTCAGAAAATATCATACACATCACACTCGAAGGAAAAATGGATAAATCAGACTCACATTATCAAAAAAATCAAATAAAATTGCAATGTCCTTGGCAGCTCCCCAACAACGGCACCAAAATGACGAGCTTTTTCTTTCACCTTTTAATAAAAATGCAATGGAAAGTTGTACACAAATTGTCAACCCGGGGTTTTAGAGGCTTTGGAGCTATCTAACAATGTTTATCTCAAACACTGTAATCTGAATTATTTCTGATACAAAGGAAGTGAATGAACTTGTAAAACTAGATTTAAAATGAAACTACGTGGTGAATGGTATTTCTATCAAAAACACTGCTACAGGAAAAACATTACAATCACTCCAACTGGAAGCGTTGTCTATTGATTACAGCCTATTACCGCACTATGCCACCGAAAGAAATTTAGTAACATGATCTAAATTAATGAACTCAAAAAATTCTTATAAGAAACAAATTCAATAAAACAAAAGCTATAGTAATAGAATTGTAAAGGACTAATTGAGTTTTAGCAGCATGCTTCTATTGCTAACAACAAAATTCAAAGAAATATTTAATGTGACTATTTAAACACAAAGTTATTTCCTTTATCCAAAATTCACCATCCACCTGTCCCTCTGCATTCAATAATAATAAAAGCGTTTGTACTACTCGATCATATCACAATTTAAGCATTCACACCCAACTATGATCGGCATAACAAATTCTAAATGAAAAACAATAAATCAAATATCAGAATGCATGGACGAAGGAAAATACTAACTACAACAACACCTATCACAGAAGGGGGCCCTACCTTCTAAGACAGGGGCTGAACAAGCCAATCACTCATAGCAAATTGATTAACACATCCCAAATCAAGAAAATAGCAAATTTATATAATAGATTACGATTAGAGCAACGTTCAATAAGTCTATGTAAAATCATGGATAACCCCACTCAGAGAGCATTCCAAGTTTTTATACATCAACATCCATAAAGAAAATTATGAAGAAGTATACAGTTACAACCTATTTCCAAATAAGTCTCATCCTCTTAATTTTCAAAAGATCTCGTGAGCCAATCCTTGGATGGTAGTGTGAGGAGTAGACGTGGTTCTAAAAATGTATCAGAGCAATAAACAAATTTGTTAGACGGCCGATCAAATTACAAGTCATTGACTGTTTCCGCAATCCTTAAGCTTGCTAGAGAATCACTGATCCCTGGATCGGATACGG
>LPNX010623351.1:0-27285 GCA_001517045.1 Pseudotsuga menziesii | reverse complement strand
CCCTAATTGTCACCTAAAATCAGAGTTTTCCGTTTATTCTAGTATTATGTGGCATCTAAAGTGTCCTTAAAGGAGTCCATGATTGTGCATCAGCCCACATATAAATGGATAAACTATCATCTATATAAATATAAATGGTTAAAGGGAAATATAAATAGAACTTTTGTCTAAATATAATTGAAACTTTGAATTGTTCAATGTAATAATAATAATAATCTATTTTTAAGGTCACCACCAAGCGAGACATCAAATTGGTGTATGAGACCCCCTTGTTTGTGGAATAAGGGACTCCCTCTGGGCAACGATTTAACTGCTAAAGTCTACAGAGGTGTACATAGGTGTACATACACTACCCCCTCTCGATTTGAACATATGACCTCCTAAGAAGAAACACATGCTCTGAACACATATACAAATAATGTAAGATAGGATTGATCCTAATACATGAAAATCATTTAAGGCAAAATCATCTATAAATAAGGATCTATAAGGAAAAATTGATATGAAAAAATCTAATATCGTATAAGGAAAAAGCTAAGAATAAGGACCATATTGGTTTGCACGAGGTATGAACTTGTTAGATAATAGTGTTCCAAAAAGTTTATTTACAAAATTTGATTGAATGTCGAATGTTCCCAAATGAAAAAAAAGATTGCTAAATTATCCAAGTGAAATGGAAACTTATTGACATAAATATGAACATTTCAAATGTTAATATATAAAAAGACTCATGGATGTAAAAATATCCCTTTCTTTATTTACATTAATGGAAAAATAATTTTTAAATAATTAAAATCTATTTCCTTATACTTTGATAATCCTAAATTTAAAATTAATCTTACTTCTTTGACTTAACCAACATTTTTATTAAAATAGTATTTAACATTTTAATAACAAATATACTAAATACAACTTAAATTTAAAGCTAAGATTTCCATGTGTTTTTAAGGAGTCATATTTTGAGAATCTCTATAAATATTTTCTCATTACTCATAAATAGTAAACAACATAAAACTTCTTCGTGGAAATATCTAACCTATTTGTCCCATGACGAGTCAAACTATATTTCATAGATAAGAGATCTATAATTATTAAAAAATAATTATCTATAAAGATATTACTATCTCTTTCTTTATCTATCTCTAAAACATTTTATTGAATGTTGATTAACATTATTAATGTGCTACAATTTATATGCTTTAAACAAATTAAAAAGTAAATAGAACATACATTTTACTCAAATTAAAGTAATGTAAAAATTATTTATATACCACTTATCTTACTAACATATTTGTTATCCTTTAAAAAGTAATTAATAAAGTACAACATGTGGGCATAATACTTAGGTCAGATATAATGAAAGTGACAACCTTATATATTAAATGTAGGTTCCAAATAATGGTTCTTAGTTGGAGAAGTTTTAAAAGTGAGAATTCAATGTTTCATTTTTTTTTACATATTGTTTTCTTAATTTTATTGTATTAATTTAAATAATTTAAATTTTATTAAATAATTTATGAATTAATTTTTTATTATTAATGTAAATTTTTATGTTAATAGGTGTTTATATCTTCTAATTTTGGGTGGAGTATCATCTATGTTTTTTCATGTATGTATCTATTTACTAGAATTCAAGACAAGTGTACTCTCGAGATTGATTCTATAGCCTCGTTCAAAATTCATAATTAACAATTTCATAAAAATAAAAAATAGCATAGTTAACATGTGATAAGTACACTTGGTGATAGATGGAAAAAATAAACTTCAACTTCAATGAGGTAATTAAAACTCTAGTCATAATGATACAACTATTAGCTTAGCTCCCATGATGATACAACTTTAACTTAAATTCAACTCCAATCACTACTTTAAATTAACAATTAGAAACAACTATTAGGTTTACTCCAATGATTCTACAACTATTAGCTATTAGTTTAACTTCAAGTGTAATTTCTTTTATATTAGAAAACTATTAGATAATTATTATATTAAGTCCAATGGTGATACAACTATCAAATTAAATTTATATGAATGTGGTAATTAAAATGTGGAAATTTAAAAGTGTTAGTAAAAACTATTAGATGAATGTTTAGTTGTACTCCAATGGCTCCATCTCTTAGCATGCAAAAGTCGACCTTCATTGCATTGAAACAATGCATGCCCAATAAACTTTTCCTTTAGCAGCTTAACATCATGAGAACAATCAATTATGCTGCTAGGATGATAGGCTAAATTCAATTTATAAATATGTATAAGAAGGGTGATGGTTCTCAAAAAAATTTGTTTAGATGATCAACATGTGAATCTATAATTTTCATTAAACATGATCAATGTTTCAAATATATGCCTCTTCGCTTATTCCAAACATATTAATCTTATTAATATGGTTGTTGCTAGTTATAATTAATAATGCACTATTGTGTAGCTTAAATGTTAATAACATTTTTATTTTGATAATCAATCGTTCCACTTAGTTATGAAATGTATTTGGATTTGATTCTAGGTCTACAAAACTATTTGATTCTTTGGCTCTATCATATAAGAAACCGAAATGAGAGTTATGCCCACTATTTAGAGGACTCTTTTAGAGTTAACCATTTACTTGCACTTCTATATTTTGATTTTTTTTTATTGATACAATACCAAAGAGTCTTAGTGCTATTAGCTAAACAAACAAATAATATAGTCTTAGTGCTAGTAGCTAAACAAACAAATAATATAGTCTTTACTTAGATAACATAAACCATATCAATAATTCTAGTGAATTAAATCATTAATTACATTAATTACAACACTAACTAATTAATAAAAAACATTAATTGCAACACTATAATTAATTAATTAACAACACTAAATAAAATGGGTATTGAATTTAGAGCATCCATGCTTCACCTAGCCTTAAGACGTCAGAGGCCACCCTCTTGCCAAGAAATCAAACTTAAAATGTTGAACTTCCTCTTCAAGTGCCACCAACATTGAGGGGTAGTGACTTTAGAGAGCATGAAAGCTCTCTAACCAAAGCTCTAATATATCTCAATCAACAAAGCATGATAGATCAATCTTTCTAGAACTTTCTATAAAGTGAAAGTTGGGCATGCCTTTTGTTTTCCTAGTACATTCTTGGAAATAATTACCTACCCATATTGGCCACTTGTCCCCTTAGAGATGGGTAAAAGATCAACAATTAACTTAAATAAGAGTTTTGTCACTTCAAAGCAAGGCTTCCCATAACCTTCGAATAATTTTATTAAAATTTGTGAATAACTAATTATTCACATCATCAACTAAATTCATAACTTTAAAACAATATTTACTTGTTCAATTCAGTTTTAGACGTCTAAATTCCACTAATGGCCCCATGTTAGGTAGGTTCTTCTGGTGCAAAATGTAAAAAGAGATGGTTGGGAACCAATATCCAACATGTTCAAACCTATGGAAACTTAGGGTGGTAAAAATTTCAAATGCATGGTAACACATAGGAGGCCTAATCTTATATGCAATTTTCCAAAAATACTTGAATTGAACAACATGCAACTAATGATTCCTAAGAAACCACGAATCTAGCATACAATCATGTATATAAAAAATAACAATATTATGATCATATCTATAAATTCTAAAATGAAAAATATGATATGAGTGACTTTGGTAGGATTTACATATTCGAACATATGAAGTGATTCCCTAAATCCAAAACTGTTCGAGTTTGAATACGACGCCATTACGAGTGCAGTTATACCTTTGGAATCATATATCATAATAACCCATTTAGCGAAGACGTAAATTTAATAACTATTATCAGACCAAGATCTCTCTCCTAAACAGGAATAAAAATATATAATCTATTATATCACTTTTATAATAAAAATACACTTTACAATTTTTAGTTTCTATAACTTTGTTGATTCTTCTCCCACTACCACGACAAGACAGGTCTTTTCAAGATTATTCATACAGCTTCCTTTTTCAAAAGTAAAGATGAATGGTATCTCGCTTACATTTCGTTGTCATGTTTGTGCTCTCTGCCAAGTGATACAACATCAGTGGGAATAAATGCTTTTGGTTTGCTTACATCATGTCAATTTTGCTCAAGTTGCACATATTCCTGCGGACAAGTATCGAATCAACTAAGTATTCAACTTTGAATTTGCGTGAAATAGAGAGTTAGAATAATTTTTTTATTTACAATATGTTTATGATAATTTGATAGGCTCTCTCGTTGCTTATGAGAGTTTCAAGTTAAGATTTTAATTATAATTATTTTAATTAACATAAATTTATCTTAACTATTTTTAATAATTAAATATCTTGATTAGGTGCAAACTCTTTTAAATTCTTGAAGAAAAGTTTGTATTTTAAGAGATTTAATCTTTCTAGATATTTGATGAGCCAAAATTATAATGAAGATATCATGTATATTTAGGTCTCCATTAAGCTTCAATTATGTAAAAAAAAAAATTGTTTTACACTAAAGTGCAAAAATTTGAATTATTATTGTTCAAATAAAAAATTGTAACATCCTTAGCACAACACAGTGAAGGATTCTCCTTATTTGGAACGCTTAACACGTTTGCTGAAGCTTATGATGGCTAGTTCCTTCTGTAACCGTGAGCCATGTTCATACAGGTGATGTACTTTGTTTACATGTTATGTATTTATTTATCTTACTTTCAAGGCTTGGCCTTAACATAGTTTACACTATGTATGTAAAGACCTGCCCCTACTCATGAGAGACTTAGTGTTTGTAAGATTATGCTCTTCCATACAACGACCTCTTAATATGAATAAGAAGCAAGGGTTTATACTACTTATGTTTGGCATGGAAGCATATTTTTTTTGCCTTAATTTAATTCTTTATGATCCTTGATGATCATGGTGTTAATGCTATAGGATAAGGTTTTTGAACTTTGTTTTATGGATTGCAATGCATAAAGCCAAACTATGCTTATATTATAGTTTCCATGTTTTTAATTACATAGTCCCATGCTATGATAATAGTTACCTTGATGACCTTGACTTAATCTAGCTCTAAGATGTTAGCATGGAATGGTGATTTGGTTGTTATATAACTATATACTATGGCATGATGAAGAGGGGATGGACCTTGGCATAATCCATGAAGGCATTAGATGCTAGTTCTATCACCATGATATATCAATGCATACGCCCACAACCATATTATAAGATTTATCATTTTGAAGTTCTTAACTTAGCCATGGTTATAATTATATACGCTAGGTTTTTAGTGGTGTAATATATGATTGGGCGCTCATAACCAAGCCACAAGGTTTGATGGTATGTAATGATTTGGTTTTAATAAATTTTGGTTGTGATCTTGATATGGTACTCGGTTGACTTAAATGATCTCTCATTCCTATAAGTTGACAGTGCGACGAGGCCCTGAGTTGGCATGAGGGTTTGATATCCACCCTACACCTTGATGGTGAGATCAAATGGTCTCGTAGGGTTTTGCAAATGCTCATTTACTCTGTCCTTATACTTGATTTGGTTATGTTTGTTGGTTGAGGCCGGGCTCTGCTCGTCATAAAAATTGCTTCGGTTTACTTGCGTTAACAGCATTGTTTGCTCCACTCTTACGACGTTGATGACATTGTGTGAGGTAATTGCTATCGTAGGTTTCCTCAACCGTCTTTCTCTAAGTACGAGAGCTTCGACGAGCGTGTCAATTTTTTCAGCCATGCAGCTAGTCTGTTTTGATATGTGAGTAAGCTTACCATTCTACAATTTATCGTTTTGTTTACAATAGTTGCATTTTAAATCATTACTGAAGGTTTTTTCCTTGGTGGTTGCAAGCTACAGAGGGATAAGGGTGCTCGAAGGAGCCAACCCGTGGCCCTTGTCGCAAAAATCTATGGTAAGTCCTAAAATTCTTTTTGTGTTTATTACTCAATTTTAAAGTAATATTATAATGTGATTATCACTCACTGCGAATGGAAAAATATTGCAGGTTGGCATTGGAAAAGGATGTGACAAGGTCACGTCCTCTAAGGACTATGTTTCCAAACACCCAAGTACTCCCTTTTCTATCTTAAACAAATTTCCCTTTGTTTAGTTTTTACAAAGATTTTAACATATGGTTAAAATCGTGGTCTAAAAATGGTTGCAGGTGGAGCCGAAGAGGGCATGGAAACAAGGGTGAAGGCTACTATTGAAAAAGATAAGTTTCTTTTTAAACAAGAGTCGTGACAGGAAAACCTTAGCGTTTAACCTATAATGTTGAGGCCTCATGGCCATTTTACCTTTGTCATTATCGTAGATGTATATAATGTTTTTCAGTTTTTCCTGTGTAACTATTGCAAGACAGAGGGCAGAGCATGTGCGATTTTTGTTAATGCTTTAAGCCTATGTAAGGATATTTTGACTTATAGTATCCATCCTCAATGGCCTTATGGCCGTGTGAGATAGTGATTAATAAAACACAAATCATTTTAATATAATATTTTCGTTGTAATGTTTTTCCGTCTATAATGTGAATGTAACTTGTATAAGTTTTAATGATGGCCATGAATTGTCTTACATACCTACTTTGCATAGTATTAATTGAAGACTTTGTTATACTCTGTAGGGCCTGTGATAGTTTAAGAGATGGGATTCACCGGTTTAAGATAGTGGAAACCATATGACATGGAATTACAACCATACTATGCATTTGGTTCTGCAATACAGTTAATGGTTTTATACATGCAAATTTGTTTGTGTTTATTTTAGTGTTATGCGCTCAGATAAATATCATTATGGGGCTCGATCCCACAATCTCTGTAAGTAATGAGATCCAACGCATAAAAGAATCGAGGCTCTGCCTTTGTATAATCTAGGGAAACCAAAAGGTGAAATTACAGCCCTGCATTTAAGATGTTGGTTATGTTTAACAAATTCGACCCTTGCGGTCTGAGATAGTTTGAAGTAACTTAAGACTTAGCATATCAATGTTTCTTATGTTTTGAGTGGATGTATCCTTAATTTTCGTTATCATGATTAGTGAGATTTCTTAAAGGTTGTTAGAAATTATTGTATAACTACTCGGATATACAAAGTAGATCTTTGATTTGTAGTTACATTTATAGCCTAGAACAAAGAGGGATTTTATGGTTGTATTAATTATAACTACAATTTATTTTATCATAGGGCTATTAAGTAATTATCCTTACTAGATTCAGTCTCCCAATCTCTTACATATTGGTATATTTATATAAAGATTATCTAGACTTTGTAATTTATTTATGATTTAATAAGTCAGCCATTGTTTATAAATTATAATTTTCAGGATTACAATTATGTAAGGAGAACAAGTATATGTTCATGGCACTTAACTTGTGGCCTATAGATACTCATCAACTATAAGTTAAGTGGTTGTGCTAGTAATATAGCTCCAATATATATGCGACATGTTTTTAAACACTTATGAAGTTATATTATATATATATTTTAAATAAAATGAGATATATAAATTTACTTATTACCACATATTCATCATAGATTTTATTTTTAATTCAAATTTTATTTTAGTCAAACAATTTATTATATAAGAAGCACTTAGTATATAAATATTGTATTAGAAAGCAATCTATAACTACTTTCTTTCATTATGATTATAGTTAATTATATGTTTGTATCCATCATTTAGAATTTGACAAACAATTATTTTTAACTCAGTATTGCCACATCAACTATAAAAATAGAATGTGACACATAAACCATGAAAAATAAAATAGAATTTGACAAACAAGTATTTTTAACTCAGGTAGTGCCACATCAACCATAAAGAATAGAATGTGACACATAAACCATAAGAAATAAAATGTGATTGGTTGAATTTTAATGATAGTTTTTTTGGTCCATTTTCTCCCACCTCATAATTAAATGAAATATTTAACAAATTAGTATTAAAAAGATTACTGTATATATAAATTTACTTTACCCACATACACCAATTTTGCTTTGACTTATTCTACGATCTAGGGAAGAATTAGACTAGATAACCTTGTTTACTAATCCTAGAGGCCAACATACTTTTCACTTTGCTCACAAGTGGAAGATAACAAAAGTCTGCAAGGAAGAGATTGTTAGTCTAGGGTATTTAATTTTTTCGTTTACTGTTTAGAAACTGATTTCGGCTTTAAGCCGTCAATTAATATTCAGGTTTAAGGAAGGATTTTATGCCCAATTTGGCATTATATCCAAACCATTTCTTTTGCTTACTCAGTGACTTTGAATATTTTTAGACTTTCCAGAGGATGAATGAACAATTTAATCTGTTACACTGTACTTAGAATTTGATTAATTGTTGATATTTGTATAACTAAACTATGACTCTATTTGAGTCTCATATGATTATTTTCATAAGCCAAGTTTGCACTATTTAGCTTCTACTTGATTTCTGGTTAGGATTTAGAATAGTAAATCAGGATTACCTTTATTTTATACTAAATTCCGAATTTGTTAAACCCTCTGTTCTCTATTTTGATTTTTGTTTCTTGATACAATACAAAATAGTCTTAATGCTAATAGCTAATACTAGATAACATAAACCATATCAATAATTTCACTGAACTAAATCATTAATTACAACCCTATAACTAATTATTGAAACAACATTTAATAACAAACATAATTGTTCTATAAATAAAATGGGTAATGAGTTTTGACCATCGATGCTCTACCCCGCCTTTGGACCTCAAAAGTCAATAGACCCCCAAGATTCCACTGCCTTGTGGAGACTCAAACTTAAAATGCTGAACTTTTTCTTCAAGTGCCACCAACATTGAGGGGTAGTGACTATAGTGGGTAGTGACTATTCAAAGCATGAAACCTCTTTGAGCCTGAAAGATCGATTAATTGCAAAGCCTGAGAGCCCTGATTCCTTTTTAAACCTGAAATATTAAACAACAGATCTTGAGAGCTTTAATATTTCTTTGTCAGTGAGAAAGCTCAATAAGCAAAGCCTGATAGCTCTATCTTTATAGAGCCTAAAGCTATTCCTAAGCAGGCTTTTTTCTTTCATGGGGATGTCTTTTGTTTTCCTAGACTTTCTTGGAAATAACTACCTCCCCATATTGGCCACTTGTCCCCCTAGAGATGGGTAAAATATCAACACTTAATTTAAATAAGAGTTTTGTCAATTCAAAGAAAGGCTCCTCATAGCCTTCAAATAATTTAACTAAAATTGGTAAATAATTCATTATTCACATCATCAACCAAAGTCATAACTTTATAAACAATATTTACATGTTCAAGAGAGTAATTAAACTTTTAAATGAGGAGTATTACACTTTTGACGTCAAAATTCCACTAATGGTTCCATGTTGGCTCTTGTGTTGAACTCTGTAAAATGTAGAAAGAGATGATTGGTGCACCAATATCCAATTGGTTCAAAACTATGGAAAACAATGGTAAAAAGTTCAAATACATGGTAACACATAGGAGGCCTAAACCTATATGCAATTTTTCAAATATAACTGATTGAATTGATCAACATGCAACCAATGATCCCTAATAAACCATGAATCCAACTTAAAATCATGTATATAAGAAATGACAATATTGTGATCATATCTATAAAATCTAAAATAAAAGATCTCATATGAGTGACTTTGGTAGGGTTATTTTTAACATCAATGCCATCAACAACATTCATTTTTGTTTAACCATGGGAACAACAACCTCCCAAGAGTAAATCCAACAGCTTGCAAGCCAGATATACCAATAACTTGTGACTTAGCAAAGGCCGAGACGTGTCAGTGGGGTCACCTACCCTTCAAGCCTTTTCACAACAAGCCAAATGAGCAACCCTACCCCCCGCCGGTTTTGAACCTGTGACCTCCAGAGAGATAACATGTGTTCTTAACCATTAGGCCCACTAAGGCCTCACGACCTATAATCATTCCTTCAACAACATTCATTACCAATGAAGACTCGAGAGCACTAAGGCCTCACGACCTATAATCAATAAGATCAAACTCATGAAGAAGATCAAAACTGAAAGTAATAATGGAGTCTACAAACACACAATCATCATCACAACATTTGAAGAATCCTCTAAAAGAACTTTAAGAACACCAACTTATAGCCCAATGGTAAAGTCCAAAAAATAAAAAATGGCACCATCTAATGATCAACAAAGTGAGATCATATTTTTATTTTTTTAATTAATATTATTTTTTATATTATCTTAATTTTATATAAAAAAAAATAACATTATTTTATTTATAATTAATATTCTAAATAAATGACATATATCTTAATTTAATATATAGAAGTAAATGTTAGTGAATAGTTGATATTTGTTACTACATAATTTATATCTAAATACAACAAATAACAAAATACTACATAGTTTTGTGAACTTCAATATCTTATTATCGATTAACAAATAAATTATAATAAATTTTATATTCCACAAATAACTTGATAATATTATATAGTTTTTACATAACTTTAAAAAAAACTTAATATATTCAGTTCGGATACGACGCTATACCTTTGGAATCATATATCTTTGTTTCACCATGACCCATTTAGCAAAGACTTAATTTTAATCATTTTTATCAATCCAAGATGCCTATCCTAAACCGGAATAAAAATGTTATAATATATTATATCACTTTTTATAATAATAAAAACACTTTACAATTTTTAGTTTCTATTTATTCATATAAGTGTGTTGATTCTTCTCCAACGTTCAACTTTTATAAGTTTTACGGCCTTCTGTTAGAGATATTGTTTACAATAGAGTTGGTTACCTACATTTGGTTGGATTTGTTAGAGATAGTTGAGATATTCTCTTTAACATCTTTATTTAGATTTAGAATACGTTGAATATGATAAAAGATCAAATAATTCTATATATTTGTATCAACTTGAAGATAACATAATTATCTGTTTGTGTTTTTCTGTAATCATGTCGACCTCAAATTCTTTCTTGTATCAGAGCAGGTCTTGGCCTAACTCTTTCACGGGAGAGCCAAGAATAATGAGGGAGACGTGAATCTACACTCTTGTAGGTTAGAGTAGGAGAGAACATATTTTTTTTTTATGTGTGAGTGTTTTCTGTGTGAGAGATTTCTGTGTGTTTTAGAATCATTGTCTGATTGTGTTTGCTACCTGCACCAATCAGTTCAAAGAGTCGTACCACCAGTGATCGTATTGTATTTGAAGTGTCGATGCCACCACTCTGTGGGAGCCACCTGGAAGGGAGTCACCATCAATTGTAACCACGCTGAGCTAATTTCACTATTGCCAATGTTTTTGAGCCCCGCAACCAATGAATTACATAGGGGGCATAATCTGTTCAATGGAGCATTCATTTCAGATCCGGATCGTTGCATTATTTCCTGTAAATAAAGGAGCAGTCGTTAATCTTATCTCTAAGACCGTTGTATGGAATTGGGCAACAATGGGAGGATTCACTTCCGGTATTATCATGGTGATTTCTTGCAGCAAATAACCAGTGCATTATCTGAGATGAAGCTGCATCATAGATTGTGTTATTGGTGTGTGAAATTTGGTTTGGTTTGGTGTTTTTGTAAAATTATGTTTTGAAGAACCAATAGATAGAGCAGAGTAACATAATTCAGCCAGTTGTTCTTGACATTCTTCGGTTCCAAAAGAACATATAGCTGATTTGAGTATGTCTTATGTCGGTTAAAAGCTGGCTTTTCTTGTTGTGATTCGGGCTTCAAGAATAATAGTTATAGGTTATTAATGTGTGTTTGTTAGTTTGTGAAGGTCACTTGTATGACTATCTTTTGGATGTGTTCAGTATCCAGAGTACTCTCCTAGATCCTGTTGGATTCAACGAGCTATGTGTTCAATAGATGGAAGTATCTCCATAGAATAGTCGAGTTACTTGATTACTTCTTTGCCAAACTCAGCGAGCTATGTACTTTGGCATAGTTAAGTACTCAATATTGTTAGTCGCTGCAATTATTTTATTAAAGGTCAGAAGCATTTGCATTTTAAATGAGTCAGAAGAGAAGCTCGAAGTTGTGGAGAAGAAAGAGTGTGCACCTGAGATTTCAGAGTGGGTGTAAGTACTGATGAAGACCAGTCAGACACAATTAAGATTGCAATTAAGTTATTTGTAATGTAAGCAATAAGGGAGGGTGTTAGAGATATTGCTTACAATAGAGTTGGTTGCCTACATTTGGTTGGATTTGTTAGAGATAGTTGAGATATTCTCTAAACATCTCTACCTAGATTTAGAATACGTTGAATCTGATAAAACATCAAATAACTCTATATATTTGTATCAATTTGAAGACAATATAATTATCTGTTTGTGTTTGTGTCTAATCATGTCGACCTCAAATTATTTCTCCTTCCTCTACCACAACAAGACTAGTCTTTTCAGCATTATTCATGATTCCTTTATCAAAAGTAAAGATGTATGGTATCTCAGTTACATTTCTTGTCATTTCTTGTCATGTCTATACTATCTGCGAAGTGATACAACATTAGTGGGATAAATGCTTTGGGTTTTTTTTCTAGAAGAAAAAGTCTTGTCGTTGGTATTCATGTTGAATCAATAGGCATAATGCATAACTGGAGTGAGACCAATACAGACATCAGCAACTGATGTAGTGTTGTTCTGAACCGACAGAAAGAAAAAATCCAGACCATAAAGGTATAAACTCAGCAATATAAAGAGTGAGAACATAAATTTCTCCAAGAAAATAGTTTGACATCTATCCAGAGAGCACAAAGGGAATCCAGAAGACTCCTCCAAAGAGGACCATCATCGAAGACCGCGGAGAGGAACCAAAGATCCGATCCAAAAACAGTACCAAAAAAGAGAGAAGGAGCCATGCTCCGACACTAATTAAAAAACTTAGAAGAGTTTGAATTCTCCATACTGAATGACAGAATCGTCATAAAACTCAGAGATATGACAAAGGCCTAAGTCCAGATCCAGGGCCTCTTTGGAGAAGCCATCCGCAGTCTGATTGTGCTCTCTATATACATGCTAAAAGTCTAGGCTAAGTAATTTTGGCATCATTTGTCTAATGGTTTGACACCAGTTATCTAAAACCAGTCAAGCCAAAGCTTCCTTGCCCATGGCCCAGTTGATAATAAGTGATGAATCTCCAAAAATATGCAGAGAAGGGAGCCCCAAGAAATTTTCCCAATACAAGAGAGCCCACAAGGCCAAGAGTTTAGCTTTTATGTTGGTGCTCATAAATGCTTTGGGTTTGCTTACCGCTTGTCGACTTCGCTGAAGTTGCACATATTCTTGTCCTGCTGTAATATCATTATGCGAAGAAGTATCGAATAAACAAAATATTCATATTTGGATTTGCTTTGCGCGAAAGATAGAGCTTAAATACCAATACGAGGATGTACTTTTTATTTTCACCACTTTTATGATAGTGGTACTAGGTTGTATGGTTAGCTGGTTTGGAGCGAAAGGGTTTTCTTTAATTTAAGATTTTATCGTTAAACATTTGAATGAATATGTATCTATCTTAAATTTATGAAGTATATCAGAAATCATTTTTTTGTATAATCTTATTCCTGTTAGTAGAATTTATAGATGCTCAGAGTTTCAAATGAGTTTATACACGTTTATTTAAGGTTTTAATCACATATCCAATACAAAACTAGTAAAGTACCTATGTGACTATGTGACTTCAATATGATAATTTCTATTTGAATTTGAAAACATATTTCACTGTCTTTATTAACTATAGTTTGAAAACATACTTACAAGCATGTGGTTTATTTGGCCCACATCACTTGTTCATAATTGAGAGGGGTGGTTTATTTGGCCCATTTGTCCATAATTGAGAGGGGGAATCCAAAGGATCACTATACAATCAACAATTAGACTCGGATTTCTTCCAAGTGGAAGCCATGACAGATCTATTGGGGTGACTTGTTGCGACAGTAAAATTGAGTTAATGCGCAATAAGAATTTTTTTTTTAAACTTTTGGGTCTGTGGCACAATGCCTTTGGGAAACCCCACCTTTTACTTAGACCGAGTAACTTCGACAAAAATACCTATGATAGTGTCTTATGCACCACGAAGATTTACTGAGACAAAGATTTACTGCGACATACTTTCACTGCGATGGACAAGTTTGCGACAAACTTCACTTTTGGTTGACACACTTTTAACGAACTTTTAACCCGACACACTTTTACCTTGACAGACACCCACTTGACTTCGAGGGGATTTTACTACAACATGACCACTTTTAGGGGAACTTTATAAAAATAGATTTCTTAGTCTAAAGACTTAGAATATGAAAACATAATTTTCACCCACCCGTAACTTGGGATAAACCTAGACATAACTATGTTGTGGCAACCTCACAATATCATTTAACCAAAATATTAAGTAAGAATTGTGTCGGGCACTCGACTTTTAGAAGGTGAAATATTTGTGGATTCTTTGTGTCTTTCACAAACGGTAAATGTAAACAACATTCACTCAAGTAATTTTGGAGAAGATGTGTGGCATAAATAAGACATGATTTCAACCATAAACTGTGGCATTATATATATTTTTGCGACATAACAAAGAACTACAAATAAAATTACAAACTTAGAAATTTACATGGATGTTTCACCTTTTACAGAGCTTTAGATCTCAACACTTTCTAAAACACACAAGCTTGATCTCTCTAACTTTACTAAGAGTTATTCTTCTTCTCATTTTCTTTTTATTGTATTCTTCTCTTTGTTCCGCACACACGTTGTTTCTTTTTGTTCTTCATTTTTCTTCTTCTTCATATACAAAGACTAAAATTTGCTTCTCTTGGAAGCTACTAACTTACATTAAATACTGTACAATCAATTTCTACCCAAAAACTTAACTTCAAAAATTCAATTCAACTACTTAAATATGGAGAGACATGAACTCTTCAACCTATCATACAAAATCACAGAAGATGAGCTTCAATGGACTCTGACAGAGTCAGTTGAGATGATGTGTATATGTGTGAGTAATAAATATTTTCAACACTCCCCATTAACTATGAGCAGTTGGGGATCTTTAAACAAAATTTTACAAAATATTACAGAGTTGAAACTTGTTATGTGCATGACAGAGTTCACTGAACAGAACTTGTCATTCCTAAATAACTTCATAGATATTGGAACATATCCCCTGCCAATGGTTTTGTAAGGATGTCTACCTGCTGATCTCTAGTCCTGCAAAATTCTAAACAAATCTCTTTGTTATTCACCAATTCTCTTATGAAATGATACCGCGTGTCGATGTGCTTAGTTATCTTGTGGAAGACACGATTCTTCGACAATCCAATGGTTGATTCACTGTTGTCACAAAAAATGGTTTTTAGTTCTTGTTGGTTCTGTGACAAGCCTTAGTATTCTCCGCATCGAAACATCTTGACATGCAACGTTTGTAGTTGCGACATACTCTGCTTCTGCTGAAGACAATGTTACAATGGGTTGTTTCTTCAAAGCCACTGACACAACACTTGTACCAAAATATAATGTGTACCTATATGTGCTTTTCCTTTCATCATTGTTTCCTCCATTGTCACTGTCAGTGTAACCGATGAGTTTTATATTTTCTGAGGTTGAATACATAATGTCAAGATCCTTTGTGCCACTTACATACCTCAGAATTCTCTTACATGCTTTCCAATGAGAGTCTTTTGGCGACTCCATGAATATTGATATCAGACTTAATCCATATATGATGTATGATCTTGTCACAGTTAAATACATAAGGCTACCAACAAGAATTTTAAACAGCATAGGATCTACATTTGATCCATCATCATCGTTACTCAATTTTAAACCTCTAATTACTGTTGTTGGGGCTACCTTGCAATTAGACACATTGAATCTTTTTAAACCTACACTTGCATACTTGGACTGTGATATAAATATACCACTTTCATACTGATGGACTTCAATGCCCAAGAAAAACTTCATAGGCCCCAAATCAGTCATTTCAAATTTGCTTTCCATGACTGTTCTAAAATCCTTTATGCCAAAATCACCAGTAAATATCAAATCATCGACATATAGGCATACAATTAACATGTTACCTTGCTCATTAACTTTGGTTTACATCATCAATTAACTTTCACTTTTGTGAAATCCATTCAAGGTGAGATAGGAATCAATGCGACTATACCAAGCTCTAGGAGCTTGCTTCAAACCATAGAGTTGCTTCTTCATCGCTGTATACTTTGTTTTCTTGTCCTGAAATTTCATAGCCTTGTGGTTGTTCACATACACTTCCTCCTCTAGATAGCCATTCAAAAATGTCGCTTTAACAGCCATTTGATAGGCATGCCATTTTTTTTGTGCAGCACAGCAATGGATAGAATTGTTTTGACTGTATCCATTTGTGCGACATGTGCAAAATTTTCATTAAAGTCTAAGCTAGGCTATTGTGTTTGAAACCTAGGTTGTTGTGTGCTCCAGCAACAAAAGTAATCTCAATGAAAGATTATGATTTTGGCAAGAATTGTGATTCGTTCATGGTTTAGCATGACTTTATGGTTTTAGGGTTTTTTTAATTTGTCAAAGACTTCATTAAACCTCTAATTAATCAAAATGATAAAAGGGGGAGTGCCAAACAAGATAAAAAAATAATTATTTTAGAATTTTAAGTAAGAGGATGTGTCCAATAAAATATAAAAATAATCATTTATTTATTTGAGAGTTTTAAGTAAGGGGATGTGTCAAATAAAATATAAACATAATCATTTATAGGTATGATTTAGATTGAAATGGGAATCATGGTTTTCTCAAGAATTATGATGTGTTTATGGTTTTACTATGTTTTTTTTATGGTTGTAATGTTTTCCAATTTACCATGATTTAATAAAACTTTTAATAGATGAAAACATTAAAAATTTATTGCATATACTTATAGAATGAGATAATCCCAAAACCCACATAATCTTAAAAATAATATGATATGTTAGATTGGAAAAACCATTATGTTTATTACATATAATTTCAACCTAAACTATTTTGATTTTAAGATTTTTTTTTATATATCCATAATTTAACTAGAAACTCATTATGAAAAGAATAAATATTTACTTAAAACACTTTAAATGAAAATTGGTAAAAAAAACATATTGTGACCTTATATTAATGATGATTTAGTTCAAAGGAATAATTCCATTGAACAATGTTACTTAATATTTAGTAACAATAGTTTAAGCTTATTTTTTTTATTAAAAATAACATTTACTAAAATAAAAATCAATATAAAAAAACCACTTTTAATAATAAATATTAAAAAATAAAAAATAAAAAATATATTAAAAATTTAAATATCGTTAAAAAATACCCTTTAAACTATAAATATAAAATTTAATAGCATTTTTACTTGCACTAAAATATCCCTACCAAAATAAAAGTAGTATAATAGGGTAATTTAATAATTCTTCATGACAATTTCTATCCACAACCAAAATAAAAATATTAATCTTATATTATGTTATATAATACACATAATTTTAATTTCTCTTCTTAGGATGCTTCTTAACTCTGCGTGCTGGGTATAAATCTTAATATTTTTTTATACTACAATATCTCTCTGCTAAACATGATTAAAAATATTATAATATATTCTATAACATGAATAAAAATCTTATAATCTATTCGATGACTTGTAGTATAAAAGAGCAATTCACAATTTTTATTCGGTACTAAGGTTTGATTCTTCTATACGTTCGTAAACTAGCATGACAAGACACCTCTTTTCAACATTAGTCATACTTCCTTTTCTTTTAAGTAAAGATGACTGGTATCTCAGTCAAATTTCGTTGTCATGTTTGTGCTCTCTGCTAAGTGATACAGCATCATTCGGATTAAGTGTTTGTCTGGCTGTAATATCGTCCCTGAAGGTATTTCCATGTGGATTTTTTGATGGGGTTGTTGCAAATAATTTAGGAGGCACAAGATTTGTGATTTATCTAAATGATAATCATTATTTTAGCTTCTCTTTGGGCTGTGGATGTAGCACAAATACAAGAGTGGAATTATTGGCTCTCTGGGCTGTTCTAAGAGTAAGTTTATTAATGGGACTTTCCATTCACTTGATATTTGGAGACTCTATGGTTATTATTTCATGGCTCAACAGACTTTATGCCCTTGATATTCCTTCTTTGAGGCATTGGTGCGATGATATTAGAGATATGCTCCATCTTGACCCTCTGGTGATCTTCAAGCATATATTCCAAGAGCATAACTTGCTGGCAGACGGCCTCTCTAAACAGGCTCTGAATTTGGATATGGGATATGGAACATTCTCTGAAACATTGGATGGAATGGTCATAGCACAGGACCATTTTGTGCTTTTTTCGCTGTTGATTCCCAATTGTATTTCAGCATTTGATTTGTATTTTCTCGTCTGTTATGTTTGAGACTTTTAGCCAGCAAGTTTTGCTCAGGAATGTCTGTTTGAGATCACCTCCGATATTCTCTATTTTTCGGACCTGATATATCAGGGATGATGACAAAAGTCTGCTATGATCAGACTTTCTTTGTTCTTCTGTTCGGCTGGATTTCCAGGCATGATCATAGTATGTTATGATGAGTGGTCTCTTCTTGTTTCTAGCTGACAAGACAATTGATATATGTATATTATGTCTTTTGATTCTAATGAATATCAAAGACTGGTATTTTTTCCTCTGAAAAAAAATAGCGTCCTGCGGAAAAGTATCGAATCAACTAAGTATTCAACTTTGAATTTCCGTGAAAGAGAGAGTTTAACATATTTTTTTCTTTATTCCATTGGTATAGTTGTTTATAAGATTTTTTTAAATTAAGATTTTAATTATAATTATTTAAATTAGTATAAATATATTTTAAATTTTTTTTTTAAATGTTTATATCTTAAGATATTTGATCTTTCTAAATTTTTGATGAGTCAAAATTACAATGAAGATATCGTGTATATTTAGGGCCCATGAACCTTTCACTGATTCAATTCCTATTTTATGTAACAAAAAAAATGTCTTGCATTAACATCAAAAAAATTGAATTGTAATTGTTCAAATAAAAAATTGTAATATCCTTACTAGCACACACTGAAGGAAGCCTTGAACACATACACCATCCATTTCCTTGTTATAAATCACCTATAATTAATAAACCTATTACTAAAAGAGAAATTTTAAAACGATTAATACAACCACAGAGATTAAAAAAAATAGTAAACAAAAAACATGAAAGAATAACAAGCACTCTCTATTGGAAAGAATAACCAACACTTTCCAATAATCCATCTTATTACCTGATTTTATCTCTATGCATACAATTCTCTACATAAATTACAAGTTACATGAAATTCTTAAAACCAGCATAAATTACAAGTTACATGAAATTCTTAAAACCAGCATAGATCAAATCTCTCAAGGTGCAAACCCTATTTTAGAGTGGAAATAGGTAATCTAATTTTTATGGTTATAGTTTATCTAATTTATGTTGTTATATATATGTGCAATTCTAAATAATTAAAATTTAATTTAAAGGCAAGTTATTTTTAATAATAATTTTTTATTTTTTTTTATAAAAGACATGTGTCAACTTTAGGATGAGCACAAAAAAAGTTACACATAGCACCCTATAAAATGCACCTCTTCAATGCAATTATATATTTAACCATTTTAAAAATAATGTAATTTTCTAATATATTCAAATATTTTTAAATTCCATAGATATAAAATTTTAAATTTTAAGACTTATGGAAATTAAACAAAACCAGCCATGAATAAAATAAACATTTCTAAAACAATATTTGATGAATATTGTTTGCTATCGCACAAATGAATAGATAATGTGCTTCTATCTTTCAATGAGATAAAGCAATAATTAAAACCTATCGCCCTATCCTTTGTTTGAAGTAAACAACTAGATTTTTTATAAAGTTTCTTTATATTTACTTTAATTTTTTTTTATATATCGATATTGTTTAACTTAAATTAACTTGAATATAATAAATGATTCATAGTTTTTTTATAATTTTTTTTATAAACTATAATTGTAATTTAAATGCAAGATCCAATTGTGGTGACAAATATCTACAAATTGATATCAAATGTCTAAAAATGGCTTGGGTTTATCCATAATTTGTTTCATAAGAATTTCGATACTATCTTTAAAACATATCATATATAATCGTTCTAATTGAAATACAATTTGTTTTTATCTATCAGTTATTCCCATCCCTAAATAAGATTAGTACATTTAATCTCACTTTTTTATATCTTCGATAACATATGCTTGTAGTAATATTTGTAAATGGTAAACCTCCATGGATGTCCTATTGTGTCCACTGAACATTATATTTTATTGGTGAACCAGATTTACTTTCATTCAAGTTCTACTTAACATGTTTAGATTTTATTCGGACACACACACAGAGATAGAGATAGAGAGAGAGGGAAATACAAAGGAAGGGAGGGCTAATGAGTAAAGCATAGAGGGCTAGTGAGTAAGGGATATGCCTAGCCCTAGATGTCAAAAATATTCCTTTAGGGGTCAAGTCTTGTAACACCCCGGTTTTGACCCCATGGTATTGATATGCATATGATGTAAATAGTATTAATGAATCGTGGTGTGGAGCTCAAGGAAAAGGCCCCGCCATGGATTTAGTGTTTTATGTTTCGACAATTAAAATCGACGTCGATGGTTTATGTGCTAGCTAGACACAATATGTTTTGAGACATCATGTAAAATGCAAATTAATAAAAATACCACAACTAGCTATGCGTCGCAACGTTAAAGAGATGGGGGCATGATTTCACAAGGAATAGGGAGGGGAAATATTCAAACCTTTGAGCCTGTGGGGAAAGGCCAAATGTCTAAGGGAGAACCCATAAAAACTATATGGGAGTCAAATTCGAATTTGGGAAGCCACCCATTTTTGGAAAATGTGTTTTTGACTTCTTGGGAAAGTAAATGCTTGGGAATGCATGCCCAAGCTATTAGGCACCCACATCTTTCATTCCTCACCCATTCTCATCCACGTTGGGCTCTCTCACGCAGCTAAATCTTGCTGAGCTCTCTCTCCCTCACGATTTGTTCTCGTTTCTTCATTTCTCCATGCCCATAATTTGTTTTCTGTGTTGTTGGGCGAATGGGAAGAAAGGGGCCACAATTTTTGGGGTTTGAGGAGGTCGTTTGTGCCCCCATGAGTAAGTTGGGAGCTTCCCTCAAGTTTTTCTGCATTCTCACTAATTTCTCCAAGATGGGAAACCTGTTTTTGTGTTGTTCAGTGAGTGGGAAAAGGAGACCCATGATTTGGGTGTGTATGGAGGTCATTTCAGCTCGTACAATGCCCATAAAGGTTTTGTGAAAACACATTTCTCTTGCAGGGTTTTTTTCCCCATTTTACTGGGTTGTTTTTTGTTGCAAATCTGTTTTTGGTAATGCCCAGCGGATGGGAGAACATATCCACAATATGAGGGTTTGTAGAGGTCATTTTGCCTTAGTAAAGCCATTGAAAATTCCTTGGAATCGTATTTCTCACTCAGGGTGTTTTCCCCCAATTGCCATTTTCGTTTTTGGTTCCCGGGACAATTTTTTCCATACCCAACATTTGTATTTTGCTATGAGGTGCATCCTGGAGTTTCCTTGGCTGAGTAAGTCCAAGGAACCCATATGTTAGATGGATGACTGTGTTGATGTGATTGTGGGCTTAATTGGTTGGGTAAGTCCAAGGACCCCATGCTATTGGTTGTTTCCCTACCAGTCCAAGAAAACCCATCTGTTAGATGGTTGACTGTGTTTGATTAGAAGGTTGGATTGGTTGGGTAAGTCCAAGGAACCCTTCTGTTAATTGGTTGGTTGAGTTTTATGTGAAGTTTAGCTTGGCTGAGTAAGTCTAAGGGACCCCTATGATATTGGCTTATTTCCCTAATAGCCTGTGAAACCCAGTTGTTTATTGGCTTGGCTAGACAGTCTACGAAACCCAACGGTGTGTTGGCTTGATTGTGGGTGTAGGGTATTGTTGTGTGTAAGCATGTTGTTCCCTAATTTCTTGTGGAAATCATGCCCAGCTTGGTGGTGGCAGTGATGCTGAGATATTGATGAGCACACTCGCCTATGGTTGGGTTGAACATTGCAGTGACATAGCCAGTTGTGGGCCAACTTGATTACAAGATAAGTATTCACTTGTATTTATCTTGTGTATTACCTCTGCAACTATGTTTATTTGTCTTATGAATTATGAATATGATGAATGCTTGAATGGATGATTTGCTTCTATTGTATAGTTCCATTTGTTATGCATTTGTGTATGTTTTAATTCAATGCATTTTTATTATCATGTACATGGGGCTAGATTTCCCAGTTTGACAACAGCAACAGCTTAGTCATGTCCTCTCCATTGTCGGGATGAGGGGAGGGGACGTGACAAGTCTTAGATTTATGTACTTGGTCATGTTGAGCCCTTAATACCCATTTCTAATGATCAAAACCTCTTAAATGCATGTACATATTTTCTTAGAGACCAAGAATGGCCTAAGGCACGATCATATTCTTTCAAACATGTCTCGGAGGTCCCATACCTATTGTTAAAAAACACATAATTCCAGTAACACCCACATTAATAGTCTAAATATACCTATGATATGCTATGTGTGATTTTTTAAGGCATCCTTCCTATCCTTGGATGCCTATAATATTTGTTTAGGGCCTAAGGCCCTATTTTTATCCCCTAACCATGTCCATGACCTTGAGACACATACCTAGTTCTCAACAAATGATGATTGCATCCATAACCCCATTAAGAGTCAAGGGATCCCCTTTCAACATCATGTGTGGTGGTAGGAGGCATCAATCTTCGACCTAAATGGTTAACAAATTTATTTAAGGCCTAAGGACCAATTGTTTACCCCACCCATGTCAAGGGGCCTAATACTTGTACTTAGTGCTAAAAATGTTCTAATGGCACTATTATCCCCATTACAAGGTAAATCATACTATAGAAGACCGTGTTGAGGTTGTTCAACACATCATTCTTGGATTTATATTCCTAGAAGCATTTTCTAGGAGTTAAGGCATATGTTTCATCCCCTTATTATGTCTAAGGCCCCTTTACACATACATAGTACTTAGAAATCCCTAATGGTTCCCATATCCCCATTCAAATGAATAAAAGCAACTTGAGAGGTCATCTATGGTGCAGATTCAAGGTGTCATTCATGGACCTTGATCCTTAGAAGATGGTTTGCAACCTGAAAATCAAATATTTCTCTACCAACCATGATTAACACCTTATCCTCCATACCTAATGCTAAAAAACTATTAATCATGGCCATATCTTAACTTAAAGGTTGAGGATACCCTTAAGAGATCATGTGTGTTGGTTCAAGGTGTTTTTCTTGACCTATATGTCTATAGGATTCCTTTAGGGCCTAAGAACTAGATTTTCTCCATCAACCATGTCCATGGATATGTTCCTAGTGCTAATCTAATGGAATACATATTCTCTCTTAGATGAAAAAGATCAAATAGGGAGGTCCTATGTGCTGGTTTGATGCCTTGTTCATGGATCTTAATCCTTAAAAAAATGCCTTTAGGGAATTAAAGTATTAAGTTTCCTCCGCTAAGCATGGTCAACAAATTATGAGCCATACTTAGTTCTTAAAGCCTCCTAATTGTGTCCATATTACAACAAAAAGAAAAATTATACTCTTGGGAGGTTAGGCATGGTTGTTTGAGGTGTTATTCTTGAGGATGCTTAAATATTACTATAGGTCATGAGTCGTGATTATGAGAACTATTCTTTTTATTTGTTTCCCTAGCTATGCACCAAACCCATTTATTGTGGTTATCCATAACGCGTGCATGTTTTGCTTGTCCATAATGTATGCGCTTTTATAAAATGCGTATGCGTTTTGATTTTCCTAACCTACATGTCATATGACATGTGAGGCTTGGGCTTAACCAAACCAAGCATTACAAAACATGAGTGTGTTGTATTTTTATGTAATGTGAGTGTGTTTCCTAAAATTAAGATTGCATCTAAAAGGTCCCTCATCTTCTTGCACACACCCATATGACATCTTCACCTATAGTCAAACCAAAGGACACCATATATGACATCCTCACCCATGATCAAAAGTCCCAAAAACATCATATATGATGTTCTTAGGAGCTTAAAAACAATTCATATAAAAAAGAAGTAACTATTTAAGTGTATTTTAATTAAATGAAAAAAAACATGCCTTATACAAGGTCCGATAGAACGATGTTAAGTAGAACTTGAATGCAAGTAAATATGGTTAACCGATAAAATGTAATGTTTAGTGGACACAGTAGGACTACCATGGAGGCCTACCATTTGCATATATGGCTACAAGCATACCATTCTAGGAGATATAAAAAAGAGAGATTGGACGTACTCTTCTTATTTAGGGATGGGAATAAATGATAGATAAAAAAAATTGTAATTCAACTGGAACGATTATATATGATATGTTTTAAAGATAGTATCAAAATGCTTATGAAACAAATTACATGAAACAAATTATGTATAAACCCAAACAACTTTTTTAGACATTTGATATCAATTTGTACATATTTGTCACCACAATTGGGTTGACATTTAAATTACAATAATAGTTTGTAAAGGGAGCGTTGTGATTTTCAAATCCATTAATACATGTATGATAGGGTAGGCTACTTAAAAAAAAAAAGTTTATTAATATAGATCATAAAATACGTTATTAAAAAATAAATTATTAAAAAATTTAATTTAAATTTTAATTTATTAGGTTGCTAGTTGAAATCTATATATAAATTTGTTTTTTATACTAAATAAATCTATATATATTAATTTAAATAGTTGTAATTATTATGTCTAAATTTTATATCCTAAGTCAATAAGATGTGTCACTTATATAAAATTAAATATAAAAAATTATAAAATAACAAATTATAAAAAATTTATAAAACTAAATACATAACTTCTAAATTTAAATTAATCTAAATTAGTTAGATTATAAATTGGCCAAATTAATGTAAATGAGTTACATTATAAATTGGTCTGTGCTAAATAAATCTATGGAAACATTTTGAAAGAAATGACTAACAAAAATATTATGTTCGTGCCACAAGGCAAAAACTATGAATCACTTCTTATAATCAAGTTTTAATAAATTCTATCATACTCATTTTGTCAATAAATATTCATTAAAAATTAGGTCAAAGAGTATTGATATATAAAAAATCTATGAAAACATTTTTCTAATAAAAAGTGATGAAAAAAATGAGTAACAAAAATATTATGCTCCTACCACAAGGTATGGTTTTAATAAATTCTATAAGTATATCATACTCATTTTTTCAACAATTGTCCATTAAAAACTAGGTCAAAGAATATTGATATATTAAAAAAATTAAAGTAAATATGAAGAAACTTTATAAAATATTTCAACAATTGTCCATTAAAAACTAGGTCAAAGAATATTGATATATTAAAAAATTAAAGTAAATATGAAGAAACTTTATAAAATATTTGGTCCTTCACTTCAAACAAAGGATGGGGCAAATGCAATAAATCACATTATATATTCATTAGAGAGCGATAGCGAACAATATTCATCAAAGAATTGTTTTTAGAAATATTTATTTTATTTATGACTCGTTTTAAAATATTTGGATATAATGGAAAATTATAATTATATTATTTATGAAATGTTTAAATATAGAATTTTAAATATTTTATATAATTTTATGTAACATGTAATTTATGTAGAGAATTGTATGTTTGAGATAAAATCAGGTAATAAGATGGATTAATGGAAAGTGTTGGCTCTTCTTTCATGTTTTTTTGTTTTTTTATTATCTTCGTGGTTGTATTAATGGTTGTAAATTTTTTATTTTAGTAGTAGGTTTACAAATTATAGGTTATTTAAAACAAGGAAATGGATAGTGTATATGTTCACTTATTTTGCCAAGGTTGTTACAATTTTTTATTTAAATAATTACAATTCAATTTTTTTCCAAGTTAGTGTACGACAATTTTTTTTATATATAAAATGGAAGTTGAATCAATTAAAAGTTAATGAACGCTAAATATATACTATATCTTCATTATAATTTTGGCTTTGATTTTAAAATTAAATCTCTTAAAATGCAAACTAAATTGATACCTAAGATATATCTATGTGAAGTTATAACTAGCATTTGTACTAAGAAGTACAAAGAAATGTCGAGAGGGTAAAAATATTGTCTCTTTCTACAATTGAACCTTTTTTTATCTAGCTTCGAGGACTGTAAATTACTATTTAATAATAGTTATATGTGAGATTTTACGGGTAATGCGCCATCCTATAGTAGGGATTAACATTTACTTATGTTTGAGGGTGCAAGTTGTGCCATAGAGAAAAGAACGATTAGCAAGTTTGTAAAAGTGTTGTTAAATCTCTAAAATTAAAAACACACTACAATTACAACAAATATTGTAGGTGCTATAGCAGCATTTGTTGAGCGTCCATTCGTATTGTTAAGTGTCGATTTGTACAATATTGTGTGATCCATACAATTTGGGTCCACTACAAGAGGCTTTCCCTAGTCTAGATATTAGACAAGCAAAGGACAAAAGCCACTAAGGCAATCCTATGCTCAACTTCTAAAGTATTTTGCTTTCCATGTTTTCTAAGTGTTTGTTTTTAGTTGTTAATGGCATGTTTGTTAACTTTTTTTACATTTATGACTAAATTTGATTTTTGGAATAAATGTTAAATTTTATTCCAAGCTGGGTTTTTTTTTGCGATTTCCGATTTTAGAAATTGGGAAGCCCAAATTACATGTTAAATGTTTTACCTCAAAACATTTATGACTAATTACATGAATGATCAACTTTTTTCTCTTCTTCTTTCTCTGCGCGCCCCTCTTTGTCGAAGTTTGTTTTATGTTTATATCACAAAATATTATAATTTGAATAAAGAAATGTCCTTTTTCGAATTGTGATTTCCCGTTTTTCTATTTTCGACTGTTCGTTTATCGGATATTGGAATTTCAATTTATTTTGTATATTATTTGGCGTTTTCGGAGATTCAAAAATTGGAACTGTGCTTCAGGTAAAATTCAAGGTCTTGTTCTGGATTTCCGATATCTAATGAGTGGGTTTGTGTGTTTTCCCGATTTCCGATTTCTGATGTTAGAAATATCGGAAATGGGAAACATGACTCTTTTTTCAACTGGATTTTTTTTCCTGGATTGCCAATTCGGGGGCAAATCAAAAATTAAGAATAATTTATGTTTCTGATTTTCTTTTTTGGTCGTTTGAGTTGGCTTTTTTAAGATTCGAATTT
>LPNX010623324.1:70134-80903 GCA_001517045.1 Pseudotsuga menziesii | reverse complement strand
AATATGTTAACATCTAGTAGTTTATTTAGTTGTATATTTGGTCATTAATGGTTGCAATCAGTGACTAAATCAACGACTAAATCAATGACTAACTCAGTGATTAAATCAATGACTAAATCTGTGACTAAATCAATGACTAAATCATTAACTATCAATGACTAAACAATGACTAAATCATTGACTATCAATGACTAAATCAATGACTACTAAGTCAAGCTATTAATGACTAGTGAAATACTAGACTAGCTATAAGATAGTGGTAATTTGCTACTATTAGTCACCGACTCAAAAATAGTCGTTTATAGCCTGATTTTAGTTATTAATTTCTCATTTTCTACTAGTGTAGGAAATGCACCTCCAAATCCTAACGCAAATCAGCCTAATCTACCTGCACCAACTTGGAGGGCTAGAACACCACTAAACTTAGCCCCTCAAGTGCATGCCTTGCCATAGAATTATGAAAATTTGTTGCCTAGATTTGACCCAGGGGAAGGCATATCTGTGGGCGACCATCTACAGAGTTTTTTCCTAGTTTTGGAAGCACTAGAATTTGATCATGAGGATGTGGTTTGTAGGTTTTTCCCTTATACTCTCAAAGGTAAATCAGTGTCATGGTATTTTGGGTTATAGGCCAATTCAATCATAGACTGGGACACTTTCGAAAGAATGTTTAAAAACAAGTTTTGTAGCCAAAGAACTGTGGCCGCTTTAATGAAAGAACTATTGTCTCTAAGAAAGGAAAAGAAATAAAAAGTGAAGGACTTTACTCATAGGTTTGTTTCTCACTTAAACAATTTCAATGCAGCCATAAAACCCGTTGAAGAGACTCTAATCGAATATTACACATCAGCTCTTGGCCCTGAAATGGCCATGTTTTCTAAAAGATCAGTTAAATCCACTTTGGCTACAACATATGAAGAGGCTAAGAAGATAGAGGATGAGCTAGAAAGCGTAAACAAGTATCTAGTGGAGCCAGAAACAAAGACCTTTAGTAGTAAGAAGCCTTAGTTATTGACTAGCCCCAAGGATGAATGATCAAATGAATTGGAGGGAGTAGTCAAGATGGTCTAGAATTTGTCCAATAAGATTGTTGATATGGAAAAGGAGAGAGAATCCAAGAAGCAATTAAACCCCTATTATAAGAGAAAAGATGAAAGTAGTTCCTGTCAACCTTCTACACATAGTCCTTCTGTCATGAATCTCACTAAGTTTGGGATGGATAACTTCTGCACTTTACATCAACATCCTCACTCTGAAAAAAAATTCCCACAGTGGATAAATTCTATGACTCTAGTTATGAATCAGTTACTTGATTCTAAATTAACCGATCCTGTGGATGAGGAAGAAAAAATGCATGAATCAAAAGAGACACCTGAAGAGACTACCATGGTCTTGTGGGATTGTGCACCTATGCTTGGTTTAGAAGAATAAGAACCTAATGAAGAGATACAAATGTCGGATGTTAATGTCACAACTAGGAGCAAGGGTTCAATAATTTAAGCTGCTCCCCAATATTAAAAGAATTCAGGAAAACTTGAAGAAAGTCAGAAATAACACTCAGACCCAACTTATACCGGATTTGGTCATAACCAGGCATAATACTCCAACTGTCAGTAAGCCCGTAAAGAATGTTTAAATAAAAGTAGAAGGTTTGAAGAAAAACTCAACAGACTGTGCGATGGGGTACGATATAATAGAAGACATCAAGAAGACCAAGGCCAATATTTATTTGTTTGAGATGTGTAGTTTAACCTAGAAAAAGAAGAAACTTTGGAAGCATTAAACCCACCAACCAGTAAACCCCAAGAAAACATTCAGTCGAAAGAAGAAATCAACAAATCCAGTATTGGGGGAAATTCCAAATCCAGAACTTTACCTTTTCTGCTTACATTTGAAATTTTCAATCATAATGTACACAACTGTTTGGTTGATTCGGGAGCATCCACAAATGTTATGCCTTTGTCAGTGTGTGAAAGGATAAATGGCTAACCTAAGCCATCTAATGGAAAAATAATACAGTTGGACAGAACAACTGTGAAAGTGGTAGGATAAATGGAAGACGTAATGATACGTTTATCTACAGATGAGAGAGTGTGTCAATTTATAGACATCATGGTGGCTGATATACTAGAAGCTTATGGATTAATGTTGAGCCGAGACTGGTATGCGAAACTAGATGCATATTTTTCAATTGATTGGTCTCATTTATGGTTACGCTATCAAGAATGTCAAAATCATATTAAAGTAATGAGAGAACCACATATGATACACAATGTGATGCAATTAGAAGGGAAGAATGAGCCGGTAAATTTTTCACACCCTTTGTTGGGGAATTATTTCATTGAGCTAGAACCGGAAAATTACCAAGCTAAAGAATTCGATAATAGATCAAATACATAGCGCGATCTCCTTCGTTTTTTGTAGGCTGATAAAGTTGAATGTAACATAGTTAGTTTAGTTTTAGATGTAGAAAGTAGCAATAGTTCAGTAGATTTAGCAAATAAGTTTTGGGTACTATACTTTGATGGTTCAAAAACGTAGGAAGGATTAGGAGTTGGCCGTATCCTGATGGATCCAGAAAAAAATAAACATTTTCTTTCATGTAGATTAGAATTTGAATGCACAAATAATACAGCCGAATATGAAGCATTAATACAAGTATTAAAAAAGGCAATTGAATTCAAGGTTAAGAATTTAAAGGTCTATGGAGATTCTAAAATTATTGTCAAAGAAGTTCGAAATACAATACATTGTTTATCCCCACATCTAAAGGGTTACCAAAAAGAAGTCTAGGATTTGCTAATGAATTTCAATGCATTTAATATAGTTTTGATTCCTAAGCTTAAAAATGCAGCGACTCATTTATTAGCTACATCAGCCGTCGGGCTTGTTCCAACTAATAATTTATGTTCTATTGAATTAATTTTCAGGGTTGTTGTACCAGATAATATCACGAATATAAGAGTGTTCGATGATGAACCACAGATATTAGAATTTCAAACAAATGATGAGAATTTCAAGGGAGCAGTAATTGATGATGAAGAACATCAAGCGAACCTTCGAAGTGGAAACTTTACACCCAAATGAGTTAGAACATCGGAAGGAATGTTCGATTTGAATAACAAGTTTAGAAGACTAGCTAATGTTAAAACACACAACTCATCTATGTAATTTGAGCTGGTGAATTTGGGATCAGAAGCTAATCCTAAATATGTAAAATTGGGAAAGTGTTGCTCACCTAGAGAAAGGAACAAATTCACTAACTTGCTTAAAAAGTACAAAGACGTCTTTGCTTGTACATATGGAGATCTTAAGACATATGACACCCGAATTATGATGATGATGATGATGGTTAATGTCCCTTGAGACCAAACTTTGGTCTATTGGACCTAAAGAAGAGAATTAATTAGTTTGCTTTAAATTTATATTTCTATGCTCAAAGAGCTTGGAAAGAAGCGTCCCGAGCTTACTACAATTTTGACAGGCTAAAAGGCTAGGAAAGTCGGTATTGCAACAAATATTATGAAACTGGGATCTAATGTGGGTGTACGCAGGGCACTCTAAGAGGAAGTGATTTTCATCTTTGATGTTCTTACTCTCACAAAGGTGGCAGATAATTTATACCCATGGTGTTTTAGGGACTGTCCAACGGCCAGTTTCACTATGGAGCTCATGCGAGTTCATTCTTATCTTAGCTATGTTAATTTTTTTCTTAGTACTAATCAAAACAGAGAGATACTTTTGATGTTCTAGAGTAGGGTTGATGACCTCCTTATAATATCTTAATTTTCTTTTAGCCTCGAGATCTTTCTCACACCACAATTTTTCTTTAAACTTAGAAGAAATAATATTTTTAATGTTATTAATATTCTGCAAAGAAACATTTTCATCAATCTCCCAGTGATTTAACCAAGACCTGGTATCTTTATACCACCCACGCTTGAGCCTTAAGTGGTTTTGGATGGATTTTAAAGCTATCTTAGGGAGTCTATGGTCTCCCATGTTATTGATTTTGTTCTTGTATAACAGGAGTCTAGTCATAGCTAGGCTCTCGATGGGGGAAAGACCCACTTCTATAAGGAGAATAGGATAGGGTGTATTGTTTTTTATTTTGAGGTTATAAGTTATAAAATGCTTCTGGATTTGCTTGATCTTTCTCCAGGATTATCTAGAGATGCTGCAACCCCAAACCTCACACCCATACAAGATGACAGGAGTGACTAGAGTTTCAAAGAGGAGCTTCTTTTTATCCCACATCATGAGGTTTGCAGCTTTATAGTTATTTTCAAGACCAAAGTAAGCTTTCCACCCTCCGTTAATC
Source organism: Pseudotsuga menziesii (assembly GCA_001517045.1). Lineage (NCBI taxonomy): Eukaryota > Viridiplantae > Streptophyta > Pinopsida > Pinales > Pinaceae > Pseudotsuga > Pseudotsuga menziesii. Next base: position 76,582 of record LPNX010623324.1, on the reverse strand, counting down.
TTTTTCTTAATGCTATAGTTCCAGTTGAGCTTGTGATGAATATCAATTCCTAGGTACTTGTAAGAAGACACTTCCTCCAAGTTGCTATTGTCATACATAAAATTAGCGTATGTATCATTCTTGGATTTGATAATCATAACTTTTGTTTTGTCAGTGTTAACAGTAGTACCCATGTTAGAGCAGAAATATTTGAGGATTTGAAGCTGCTTATCAAGATCAGAAGAACACCTTGCCATAAGGACAATATCGTGAGCATAAAGAAGAAGGATGATGACTATTCCAGCTAAGATCGTACCAGCACAACCTGCTTCTTATAAACAACCCTCTAACTTATCAATGTAAATGCCAAAAAGGGTAGGGGAGAGGGGGCAACCTTGCTTAACTCCGATGTTACACTTAATATCTTTCGACCACCCCTCATTTCTTTTAAACTTGGCAATTACATTCTCGTAGAGCCTTATCGCTGCAACTCTCATCTCGAAAGGAACCTTAAGCTCTTCTAACCTATTCCAAAGGTTATTTCTAGGTACCGTATTGAAATCCTTTCTAAAGTCCACAAAGCAGCAAAAGAGATTAGATTTATCATTGCGGCACTCTTCCATAATGATCCTAAGCATAATAAGGTGGTCCGTTGTTGAGTGATGCCTTCTAAAACCCGCTTGGCCTTTAGCCCTCTTACCTTCACTTTCAAGCCAAATGCTGATTTTCTTTTCCAAAATAATACCATATAACTTGGCTAAGAGGGGGCTTATCATAATAGTTCAATAATTTGAGGGGTTATTTGTATCCCCACTTTTAAAAATAGGGATGATGAGGCTCTGAGTCCAAGGTTTAGGGAACCCTTGCTTGACTGCTTGATTAAAAAGCTTGTGTATGTGAGGGATGAGGACAGGACCTCCAATTTTTAAGATTTCTGCCTGGTAACCTTCAATGTCCTTAGCTTTTCCATTAGCCAGACGCTTAACCCCAAAATCTATGTCTTTTAAAGAGAAAACTTATTCCATTGTGAGGAGGGTTTCAAAGTGGTCTATGAAATTCGGTGAGTCATAAAGATTTTCAAGATAGGAATTCCAGTCGTGCAGAGAAATTTTATTATTATCTTTAGTTTTTCTAGTTAGAATCTGCCTCCAGAATTTCTTAGGGTCCGTCTTAGAGAGGTGTAAGAGATTATATTGCCTTTTGTCAATATACTGCCTTTTTTTCTTTTTAGTAAGGGCTTTGTAATTTTTTATCTTGTTAATTTTAAGAGATTCATCAAGAGCTTCCTTAATCTCTCTCCTCGCATTTTTACAATCAGTATCATACCAAGGGTTGGATTTTCTATTCCTTTTATTACTCAAAACTTCAATTGAGAACTTGTTAATGGAATAAGAGAGGGTTGTGGTAAAATTATAATAAAGGTCCTCAATGTTATCAGTACTTGATAAAGGAAGCAAATTAATTTTTAAATACAACATGTTCTTCCAATCAAATCAGGAGTAAATCCATTTTAGTAGCCATTAAGAAAGATGCACCCGAAGCTAGAACCTTTGATTCAAAGCAAAGTGAAGAAGCTTCTTGATGCAAGAATTATCTTTAAATTCAGACATTCGAAATGGGTTTCAAACTTAGTACCAGTAATAAAAATTCTGGTGAGATTAGACTTTGTGTGGACTTCAGAAACTTTAATCGTGCCTCCGATAAAGATAACTACACAGTCTCGCCCATGGAATAGATATTGTAGATGGTCTCAAGGTTGGAATTATTTTCTTTACTAGATGGCTTCTCAAGCTACAACCAAATATTGGTAGCAGAAGAAGATAAATTGAAGACTACATTTAGAACTAAGTGGGGGACTTTTGTGTATAGAAGGATTCCCTTTGGACTTATCAACGCTAGAGAAACTTTCCAGAGGGCCATGGATATAGCTTTCCATTGGCTAATTTCCTGAAGCATGGTAGTCTATTTGGACAATGTTACAGTTTATTGCAAGAAAAGAGAAGAACAAATGTTTCATTTAAAACAAATTTGTGAACGTTGTCGAAAATATGGTATTTCTTTAAATCCAAGGAAATGTGTGTTTGTTGTATTAGACGGAAATCTTTTGGGTCATATAATTTCTAAGAAAGGGATCTTAATAGACCCAGAAAGGATCAAAGCTATAGCATAGATCCCTTTTCCCCACAATAAGAAAGGAAATTAAATGCATTATTCTGCTAACTATTATCCACAAGGTAATGGGTTAGCCAAATCTACTAACAAGAATCTCATTTGAATTCTAAAGAAGATCGTCATAGAAAACCAGAGGATCCGGTACATAGCTCTTCCTAATGCACTTTGGGCTAATCAAGTCACACCCAAGAACTCCTTAGGTGTGTCACCCTACACCTTAGTCTACGGAAAAGAAGCCATTCTGTACCCTAATATTTTATTTCCTTCTTCTCAACTAGCCCAAGCATCTAGAGGATCTAATAGTGAAGTCTTATAAGCATGAATCAACACTCTAATGAAATTAGAAAAGTCTATATCCAAGGCCAGAGAAAGGTTTAAGCATCAACAAGAAATTGTGAAAATATGGTTTGACAAACATAAGTCTGAGAAGAAAGAGTTTGAAGTAGGTGATTTGGTTCTGAAGTGGGATCACCTGCATGATGAAAAGGGAAAGCACACTAAGTTTCAACATTTATGGATAGGCCCGTTTCACATTGCAAACTAGTTAGGGCCTCGACTTACAAGCTACAGGATTTGCAGGGATGGGAAGAGAATCTGCCAGTTAATGGTTTGGTTCTCAAACCTTATTTTTCTTAATGCTCTCGATTTTCTTTTCTATACATAAATAAACCTTTAGATTTTTGTTTATTTTATTTGTAGTTGGTTTTCCTTATTTGCGTTTGATTTCTTAAAATTGGGTTTATTTTGGTTTGTTTATTTTCTTTATTTTCAGTTTCAAAATAAACTAGCACAACCTTTGGCATTTAGTGAACATTGGAATTTTGGGAAATCTGCAAATATTTTTATCAAAAGGATGCTTATTAAATATGCATATAGCATGACTCAGATTCTTTAAGCTGATAGACTATCGGAAGGGAGGTTATGAACACATTGAAGTCCTATTTTAACCCCTATCAAATAACTAAGGTTAGAATAGTCTAGAATACTATTTTGGGGCTCCATTCACTACACATTAAAATCTGTTCTAAGAAGCTAACATCAAAGGACCCACAGAGAGGAAGCAGAATAGATAGATGTATAGTATTTAAATGATCCCATGCCAAAAATAAAACCCAAAAGGATAAAAAGAGTCAAATCTCCCAGAAAGCAGGCATACATCAAAATACATACTGAATAAAATCAGTATTGGATAAGATTTCCAGAGGTTCTTCTCCATCTGTGAGTTGAAAGAAAACTATCTTTCACACAAAAGGACACTATGGATTGAAGAACCTAAACTAAGTTTCAGATGAAAGAAGCAATCTAGGAAGACTCAAAAGGACAAAAGTCCAATAGCATCAAAAGAATTCAACATGCATAGGAATGAGGAACAAACGAATATGTATGTCCACACTTTGTTACGATCCTGTGGTGTCTAAGCTATAAGAAATCCAAATGCAGAAGTAAATGAACCTCATATCTTGGCAGCAGAAGAGTTATCAAGAATTTTGGAAACACTGGTTACCTTATCCTATTAGACCAAGATCAATGTTAAAGTTCTAAATCTTCCACTCCTAGAAAGGTCTGGACATGTTAAAGAAATCTTGAGAAGTTGGGAAGAATTGTTTTAACAGAATACTGTGAAGTAACTTTTGGTTTTAAAAGTCATTTTTTCCATAGATCTGTGTTCACCATCAAGTCGCCAATTTTTGCTGCTGCAACTATCCCAAAAAAAAATTACATTTTTTAGGACCCCCTTTAAAATCTTAGTTTTGCTTCTTAGGCTTAGAGTTTGAAATCCAGCATTTGTGGTTTGTTTCTATCATGGAAAAGTTTCCACAGTTTACTTTTTTTACGAAGGCAAAAATATGCTTCTGACCCACTATAGCGGATGGTTTGTCAAGTTCTGAGCCACTACAACAGACAGATTCTTTTGTTTCAAGCCGCAACGGTGGGTGACTTTTGGTTTGAATATCAGAAAAGCTTCCGATTTTGTTTATCCCGCTACGACGGATGGTTCCCTGCTTTCAATCTGCTATGGCGGAAATTTTATCGATTATCGAGCTGCTACAGTAGGCTTTTTTTTTAGTTTGACTATCGGATAAACTTTCGATGGTTTTGTTCTGTTACAGCGGATCGCTTTTCCAATCCATGGTTTCTATGGCGGCTGTTCTTTCAAGTTCACAATAGTTGAGGGTGTAGATCCTTTGATTAATATTGGAGAAGATTCTCTCCAATGCCATAAAATGCAACTAGAGTAATTAAAGAGTCAAAATTCATTAGTAGAAAAGGGATCTTTTTGAGAAATATTCTTTGAAATGAGATCCAAGCACGATTTCAAGCTTAGTGAATTTAAGAGGTATCCCCTCTGAGTGTGCTTAGTGGGCTCCTATGTGTATTGGGGTTATGTCTAGTTGAAAAGTACTTGCGGTGATATCTTTTGGAAGAAATTCAGGTATGAGACTTGTGTCTTACATTCGATTCCCCGTGCTTAAGCTTGGATTGCGCTATTCCGCCCAGGTGTCATTCCGTGAAGTGGAAAATTTAGTTGTTATTCCTAGTTTCCTACATGGGTGATTGCAAGTGGGATGTGTTTGTGGTACCTGAGACAAATGCATAATCATCTTCTCTCCCTACCATGGAGGGCGCTCGTCTTCATGAGGCAACTTGTGTTGATGTATATGTAACTTCGAAATGTATTCTTCTATGTATTTTATATTATTGTAACCCGATGTTTATTCCGGGATGTTTCTATTATGTATTTGAGTCGTGTGGTCATGCCCCGATGTTCTGATCGGGAGGATTATAATGTAAACAAGTCATATCAAGTCATTAGGTAAGTCTTCACAGTTTAGGGGCACTTGGGTTATTATACACTAATTAAGGTGTAGGCTCAAGTAATTAATTATAAGTTAAGCCTACATGGTTGAGTGCACTTCAAGTCAATGAAAGAATATAAATAGAGAGTGAGAGTCTCTCTATTTATCACTTGTGAATTACATCACTTGCTCTCTCAAGTGTGGCGCACTTTTGGAGAAGGAAATTCTTTGGCTTGACAGAAGACAGAAGGCTACTATTGTGTTGGGAGGTCATCTTACTGTTTTGGGATCACATCTTGTGGTGATACTATCTTAGAGGAAGTTGAGGGGTTTTCTCCATTTATGGTTTCCCCTCCTAAAAGCTTTGTGTCTCTTGTCTCTTGTGATGTGCTTATGTGATTGCTGTGCTTGTTATTCTCTCAGTGAAAAGATCTTATCATAATGCTAGATTAAATGTTGAAAAACCAACATGGTATCAGAGCTAACCTGAGAAGAAGACATTGTGCAGCTACAGGAACTAGGGCTTCCTATTTTGTGGATCTTCCTCCACAGATTTTCAGCAAAATTATGCTAGGATGACTCTCCATTGAAGGGTGCATCTTTCTGTCGATGCGGAATTCAATTTCAAGCATTTTCAGTTTCGATGTGGAAATTAGGGCTTTCTACAGAAGATGAATTTTTGAGTGAGACCAGAATAGGATTGTTCTCCTCATCAAAACCGAAATTTAGAGACCTGGATCAAGAAATTTGGTTGGGTGAAACTCCAGGAAATTCAAACCCTAGTTTGACCCTGAGCTAGGAGAAACCCTAAATACTAAAACTGCTACGTTTTGGTACAGTCGCTATATTCCGATATTGGCGAAGTCTTAGAAGCTAAAAATTGAAGTGGAGAAGATAAAATCCTGATGAACACTGTATCCAAAGAGAATCCTCTGATTCGCTTTATTCCAGGAGATATGATCTCTCCAAGTTAGGGTTCCAGCCTCTTCTAGAAATCATCCATAAACAGGACACCTGGGGAGATCTGCAATATCTTGGGCTACAGAGCTCCAAATGCAATTCCTGAAGATGTTCCAGAAATAGCATGGACTGTAATTTTTTTGGTCCTAAGTTCAGACTCAGAAGATGAACCAGTGACACGTGGCATGCCGTACAACTTCATTGTTCTGAAAAGTCCAGTAACAGGTCACCTTGGGAAAAGGATCATAAATCCCAAATGGTGAAATCAATTCTGATGAAACCTATGGTGTTGGATCAGGGACATGCTAGGTTACCTCAGTAAGAAATTTCAGACATAGAGGATCAGTAATTTCGAAGATATCACAGAAACAGTAACAGGAATTTCTGCAGAAGAAATCAGAAAATTAGGGCTTCCTGTTCCGGGAGTTTCCCTCCACTGTTTTTAGAAAAGGAGTACATTGGACAGCTCCATTTGAAGAGATCTATCTGTTCATCCAATCAGATCTGAAAGATTCCAAGATTTGAAAATTAGGGTTTTT
>LPNX010623324.1:0-59698 GCA_001517045.1 Pseudotsuga menziesii | reverse complement strand
CTCGATCCTTCTTTGCATGTCCCCAATGAGGGCGGGGTATAAAGAGTTAGGGCTCGATCTGGTTGAACCTTTGCAAGATCAGCCTCGCAAATCCCGACGGGGACCCATGGGAGATGAAAAGAAATATGAGGGTGAAGAAGATCCTATCAAAATGTTGCTCGAGGAGGCCCTTGAAAAACAAAGGAACATGATGATGGTTAACTTCACCCAGATCCTTCAACGACTTCCCAGTGGCGGCGCATCTGCATCTAGCAGCCATTTTGGAGGCACAACCCCTTTTAAGGTACAAGTAAACTTTGACATTCCCATATTTGATGGTCAAATAGATGCAGATGCTGTAGATAGATGGTTGAATCTATTAGAAGGATATTTCTCAATTCATGACTTTTTTGACCAGGAAAAGATTACTTTTTCTCTACTCAAAGCCGCCCCCCATGTCAAGGACTGGTGGGAAACCTATTGTGAGAGAAAGGATGAGGAGGAACCCTCTCTGTTCTTGGTCGTACCCACTTTGAATTCTTTTAGAGATGCCATAAAGGGGAAATATTATCCAGTGGGGAGCTATGAGGACAAGTACATCCAATGGACTACGCTGCGGCAACAAAGAGATCAAGATGTGCATGAGCTGACGAATCTATTCCATACCCTGTGCACCAAGTTAGGTATCAAATATTTAGAGAAACATTTGGTGTTGAAGTACCACAGTTGTCTACACAGATACATTTAGGAGGAAATGGAGTTCCTCGACATCTCCTCGCTTGGTACAGCATATCAGTATGCTGCCAAAATTGAGCAAAAATTCAAACAAAAAAAGTGAGACTTTGGATCTGTGATTCATAAGCAAGGGAAAGGTGCCCCCAAACCGCAGAACCAAGGACACATCCAAGGCATGGCGACTCAAGAAAACTTTCCAAAGCCACAAGCAAAGAGCAAAGCCGAAGAAGGAAGCAAGAAAGTGGTGCAAGTTCCATAAGAGCCCCACTCACAGCACAAGTGAGTGCCGAGCTAAGTAGTCACTGGTGGCCGAGATAAAGGATTATGAATCAGATGCATACTTTTACACTGAATCAGAACCCGAGAAGGGGAATGATAGAGGGAAAAAGATTATCAATGCAGATCCCAATGCCACCATTGCCACCACGAAGATCCAAAAGGAAGAACCAGAAGATTCAGAGGAGGAGGAGAGTCTTTTCCACTCCCAGATGTGGGTAAAGGGTTCCCCGCTACAATTCATTGTCTGTAGTGGGAGCCAAAAGCACCTAATTTCAGCAGAGATCGTGAAGCAATTGGGTTTTCCAACCACAGCACACCCCCAGCCATACACAATTGGGTGGCTTCACCAAGGGCGAGATCTCTGTGTCAGCCAGCAGTGCCACCTTCCCTACAACATCAAGCCCTTCACTGATGAGGTATTATGTGATATTGCTCCTCTTGATGTTTATGATGTATTATTAGGTCAACCATACTTATGGAAGCAACATGCTGTGTATGAGTCCCGGCTTCGTGCTGTTATTATTACGTTGGGAAATAATTTGTATAGGATACCAGAGGTACCACCCCTTGCTTCTATCTCTTTGGTTACTGTAAAACACTACAGTAAGCTCATTTCCAAAATCAGGAAGTTTGTTTTCTTGATGATCCACCCTCAGGGAAAGAAGAATATTGTGGCCACAACCTCCAGACAGGTACCCTCCACACGACAGCAACAAATGGACAAGGTCGTGGAGGAGTACCGAGACATATTCACCTCACCCACGGGGGTGCCTCTCCATTGTCAGGTCAAGCACCCCATCGATTTGACCCCAGGTGCACCGCTGCCCAATGGACCGATCTATCGATGCTCTGTTCTGGAGAATGATGAAATCAAGAGGCAAATTTAGAAGTTGTTGTAGAAGGGTCACATCCAGCCAAGTTCATCACCCTGTGGGAGCCCGATCATGTTGGTACAGAAGAAGGATGGGACTTGGAGACTCTGTATTGACTATCAGGCACTGAATAAGATCACTGTCTAGAATAGGTACCCGATCCCATGGATTGATGACCTCCTGGACCAGCTTAAAGGGGCAAAATATTTTATCAATATCGACATAAATTCCAGGTATCACCAAGTACCGATCGAACCGACTGATGTGTGGAAGACTGCCTTCAAAGCCAAGGAGGGCCTTTTTGAATGGTTGGTCATGCCCTTCGGGCTGACAAATGCTTTTGCAACCTTCATGAGACTGATGGATGACATCTTGCATCCATTCACCAACTCATTTGTAGTAGTGTACTTGGATGAAATCCTAATATTCAGCCAGACTTGGGAAGAGCACCTCCACCACATCCGATAGGTCCTCCAAACATTGCGGCAACACAAGTTGTGTGCCAATTTGGACAAGTGCACTTTTGGCATGACCCAGGTTCAGTATCTGGGATACATTATTAATGGGTGTGGGGTACATGTGGATCCAACCAAGATCCAAGTCATTCGGGATTGGACAGCCCCAACTACTCTAACAAAGCTTCGCAGCTTTCTGGGCCTTGCTAATTTCTACCGCAGGTTCATGTTGGGATTCTCTCATATCACTTGGCCCTTGAGTCAAGTCACCAAGGGAGGAGCAAAAGAAAAATTATTTTGGTTGGAAACTCAGCAGAAGGTGTTTGTAGAATTGAAACATCGCCTCTGTTGTGCCCCAGTTCTCACATTACCAAAATTGCAACAACCATTTGAGATCAAGACAGATGCCTCTGACTATGCTATTGGGGAATTCCTTACTCAACAAGGGAATCTGGTGGCATATCACAATGAGACACTATCCGACACAGTCCACAAATATCCCACTTATGACAAAAAGATGTATTCCATTGTACAGGCTTGCCAACAATGGAAGCATTACATTTTGGGGAAGGAAACGATCATCCACACAGACCACCGACCCCTCTAGTTTATGCAGATAGAAGGGAAGTTACAGAATGATCGCCATCAGAAGTGGTCCACCTATCTACAACAATTTTATTTGAACATCAAGTATAAGAAGGGAAGCACCAATAATGTTGCAAATTGCCTCAGTCAACCACCGATTGTGGCGATAACGACCATGCTCAACCTTTGTGGGCACGAGACTTCTGATTGGTCGGTTCTCTACAAAAGCGATCCATAATTCAGCCACACATACCAAACGCTCTTGGAGGGAAACCAAGTTCCAAAATTTCACCTCCAGGATGCACTACTATGTCACATGGGACACCTTTGCGTTCCTTCAAGCGAGCGTGCCAAAATGATATGGGAAGCACACTACAGTCAGGTCGCTAGGCATTTCAGGGTTTAAAAAATAGTGACAATACTGTAGAAGTATTTCTATTGGCCGAACCTTCGACAGGACGTCGGGAAGTACATCCGATCCTACACTGCCTGTGCCATTTCCAAACCATTAATCAAGAAGCAAGGCCTCTATACTCCGTTTCCTACCCCTAATCAACCTTGGGAATCCATCTCCATGGATTACATGTTAGGCCTTCCTTCTACTAAGCACGAAAACGATTGTGTGTTTGTGGCCATTAACAGATTCTCAAAGATGGTCACAATGGCAGCCTACAAGAAGAATATCATAGCAGAAGCCACTTCTAAACTCTTCTTTGAATGAGTGTGGGTACACTTTGGGATCCCACAATCTATAATCTCAGACCAGGACAGCAAGTTCCTTAGTACATTCTAGTCTAGCCTACGGTCAATGCTAGACACCAAGCTCACAAAGTCCACAGCTTTTCGTCCCAGACTGATGGCCAGATAGAGGTCATCAAAAGGATGATCATACACATTTTGCGCATGTACAACTCAAAGCATCCATGCACATGGCATGAGAGCCTCCCCTGTGTATAACACAGCTATAACTGGACCCTCCACAGCACAACCAACCACATCCCCTTTCAGGTGGGCTTGGGATTCTAGCCACTATGTCCCATTGACGTAGCCATGCCATTTGCAGCTACTCACGCTGATTCAGCTCATATCCAGTCTGAAGTTTCCAAGGAAAACAACTTCATTGAGTGCATTCAGCACATTTTCCAACAGTTTCATGACATGTTGGACAGATCCAATGCTAAGTACAAGCAGCGGCATGATCAGCATCGGGTACAACACAACTTCCAGGTGGGTGACAAAGTGTGGCTACATTTGCAGAGGGAGCGCCTCACTGGACCCCACCGCAAGCTTCACCCGCTCCAATATGGGCCATACACCATCACCAAGGCTGTCGAGGACAATGCCTTCGAGCTTAGTATTCCACCATTCCTTGGTATGCACCAGTGTTCAATGTGGACCACCTTCGGCCCTACTTTCCACCTCTATTGGACACATCAGACATTGCACAACAACCCACACCAACAGAGTTAAACCTCGACTGCATGGAACAAGCCACAACTGATCGGATTATGGACACACAGATTAAGAACACCCGCCAGCAGAATATCCAGCTATATCAAGTTGTCAAAGCAGGCCAACTCCTTCACCAAGGAAAGTGGCTCACCAGGGACCAAGTTCCATAGAAGTTTCCTCATCTCATGGAGGAACTCAATGCAATGGGGACCATTGCTTCCTAAGGGGGGAGGAATGATCCAGGAAGATATTGGTGGCCACCTACCTATTCCTCTTGGACCCCCACCATGGTTTCTTTCAATTTTCTAGTTTCCTTAATTGTAGCACAATTTACTATTTTTGGCAGTTTTTGGGACCTAAACTTCCAGAGCCGTTTTGAGGCCATTAGAGGAAATTTGGGGTCTAAAATGGGCCTTATAAGAAAACATGCCAAAATAAGTTTTTGTGAGTTGGAATTCAAGAACCAATAGAATTTCAATAAAATAAGTCAACCATAATGGTTGAATTAACATATTTGTCATTAAAAAAAACTACTTTTTTTGTTCGTATTTTCGACATATCTCATTGTGTTTTTACTCAAATTTCGATTGGGAGAGCTCGCTGGATACGAAATTTGATTCCACATCCAATGAGTACCCACACTGCATACTTTTGATGGACCCCGCTACCCCAAAAACAAGAAATACCTGAAAAAATGTGATGATGATGTCATCATCACATTTTTATATGTATATTTCTTTATGCTATGCTATTCTATTTATATTTCTTTGCATATGTACTTAATTGAAACAATTGAGAATCTTTGACAGTTACAGTTGCGCATCAATCACCAGCATGAGCGTTCCAGCTCTACAATCTTTCTTTCTACCTGCTGCTGCTGCTGCACATCACATGATGACACTTACATATAAATATTAAACCAGATGCAATTGCAATATTGTCATTGTCCGGTTCTAAGCAATGGAAATACCTTTTCTCCAATGGAAATACTACGTCTGAGCCCCTTCCCTTCTTAAGCTGCCCTGCCCTGCCCTCCAATGATACGCCAGTGCAGTGCAGAGTAATCACAATATGAATATGAGTATGAATGGATATGGCCCTATCCGTGCAGACTCATTACAATATTGATATGGACCTACCCTATACATATATAATTTGATTTCTATTTTTGGTTGAAGAGCTGAGAGTGTCATAAACTATTTAACTCTTTTTGGTTGAAGAGGTGGAAGTGAGAGTGAGAGTGTCATGGAATAGGGTAACAGTCTGTCTATTTGATGTCAATATGAAATTTAAATAATTAAGTATAAGAATATTGTTGTTGTTTTCACTTAACGAAGATATTCGGACAAGATATAGGTGTCTGTTGGACGAAGATATTCGGACAAGATATAGCTGTCTATTGCACTGCAAACTGTCTGTTAGTCCTCCATTTACTCAACGGAACGATCGTTATCTTCGCACAAGAGAGAGAGAGGGGGAACTATATATTCGGACAACAACAACAACATAGAGTTGTTTTCACTTAATGATATTCGGACAACAACATATAGCTATTAATGAATGCATGGCTCGTGCACTGCAGCTATAATGATAATGATTTAATCAAAGCCTGTTGAGTCTTTCTCAACAGAACGATCTTATCTTCGGACAAGAGAGAGAATCTGTTAGTTATTAATTTCTTTTCTATTGCTCCTCCCTTAGTTGTTTTCACTTAATGATGTGCATAACATAGAGTTTTTTTCACTTAATGATATGCATGGCTCGTGCACTACAGCTATAATGATAATGATTTAATCAAAGCCTGTTGGGTCTTTCTCAAGAGAACGATCTTATATTATCTTCGGACAAGAGAGAGAGAATCTTTTAGTTATTAATTTCTTTTCTATTGCTCCTCCCTTCATTTTAGCTTAAGGATATTCGGACAACAAGACAAGACACGATATAAGGAGTGATTTCACTTGTGGAGAGTTTGGAGTGAGACATATTTATAGTTGATTTTAATGAAATCATATTTACACTTTGTTCGTGATGGCTAAGGTTTCCATTTCCAAAAAAGACTGACTGTGATGGCCAATGTGTCCAAAAAGACTGAATCTTCATAATTCATTCCACTCTTGTTATATAATAGTTGTTTATTTTGGGGGGGGTTTATTTTGCGTTACGGAGACAGAAATGCCGAGACCGGCTGTTAAGCCCTCCCGTCCCTCGCTATCTATCTCCGTTCCCCGACGTGAATCCCTGGAGACGGAGACGGACACGAAGAAGGAAGCCTATCCTTTTCCCGTCAAGAAAGAGCCCGATGTCCGTCAAGAAACGTGAACACAGCAACCGCCGGTGAAGAAGAAGAACGCCGGTAGGCATTACAGAGGCGTGTGGCACGTGTTTAATGAGCTAAGCGAGAATCATGGAGTAGTCTATTTGATTTCAACTGTGGAACTCGTATTTACACTTTGGTCGTGATGGCTAAGGTTTCCAAACAGACTGACTGTGATGGCCAAGGTGCCCAGAAAGACTGAATGCTCCGAGTCCGTCATAATTCATTCCACTCTTGTTATAATAGTGGTTTATTTTATTACATAAACTTTTTTTTTGTTTTGCGTTAGAGCAGTATATTTATCTTTTGATGCTCAACTAAAATTTAAATTCTAGTTTTAATATAATGTATTTAATTATCAATGTTCATATAAAAAATCTAAATATAAGTTCTAGTATCTAATTATAAAAGTTCATATAAAAATTTCTAAAGTGGCATAATTCAATACAAAAGTCACTAAGTGGCAATGTCACTCTAGTTGCTAATAGTGATTGCTATAAGACATAAATTCTAGAAATATGATACTTTTTTTCTATTAAATGTTCACTTATAACCCAATGAAAACACAAATAAACTAAGGCCTCACAAATTAGTAATCCCTCATTGCGATATTTTTTTGGTCCCCAAAACATACCCCCTAAAATGGAATTTTAAACTACAATAGCCTTATAACTATAAATTTGTTAGTACCAAGCCCCGAGGGATATCTTAATCCCACACAAGGATTTCTTCAGTTTGCATACATGGGACTCCTTCCCATGATCTACAAACCCCTCAAGTTGTTATATGTAAACCTATTCCTCCACCTCACTATTGATAAAGGATTTATTTACATCCATCTAGTGAATATTTCATCCTAGAACACAATCAGGTGAAATCATTGCTCCAATAGTGTACCTGGCCAAAAGAGTGAATGCCTCATCATAGTCTATGTATTCTTTCTGATAGAAACCTCAGGAAACAAATCTAGATTTATAGTTTCTAATAATTCTATCTACAGCATGCTTGATCTTATAAATCCATCTAGAGGTTATTGTGGACTTTCCTTCGGGTTTAGAAACAACTTCCCAAACACCATTCTTCATAATAGATTTTTATTCCTCTACCATTGCATCTTTCAATACTTTTTCTTAGCAGTTTCTTCATAGGTGGAAGGTTCTGAATCATCGATGTTACTCATGTGTGCAACATACCCCGAATATATTTTAGGTCTCTTTCATTATGTAGATGAGCATAATGGTGCTCCATCCCTTTCTACATCTTGTATAATTTCTTGGAACCATGCAAATATTTGCTTGGAAAGAGGTTCATTAAGTGACCTCTCAACTAGTTCTATTGGTTCTTCGGGAGCTGGCAAATTTGAGGACTCTTCTGGATTTTTCCTCTCACCATCTAAATGAGGAGAACCATAATAACGAGCCTCCATCATAGGAGTCTCATGATTCTCCATGTCTGAATCACACTAAATCTATTTAGAGATATTGAATGCAACCTCTTCATGGAATGTCGCATCTCTGTTAACTTCAATGTATCTTTCACCTAGTGCATAAATTTTGTAGGATTTGGATGATTCTATATAACCAATAAAGCTTCCCTTGTTTCCATATGGTTCCATCTTTGTCCTCTTCTCTTGTTGTAGATGACTGTATACAGGACTTCCGAAGATCCTCAAGTATGCAGTATCTTTTTCTCACCAGTGAAAACTTATTCAGGAATCTTCTCTTTCAAAATAACATGAGGGATTTTATTTTGGATATACACAACAGTACTGGTGGCTTCTTCCCATAATGAGGTAAACAGATCTTGATCATACATCATGGATATTGCGGCTTCACATATGGTCATGTTCTTCCTCTCGACAACCCCATTCTGTTGAGGGTTGTAAGGTGCTTTCAACTGTCTACATATTCCTACATCACTAAATAAATCACTAAATGCATGTGACTGAAATTCACCTCCATTGTCAGATCTCAAAGCATGGATGTACTTTTCCATTCTGATTCTCAACTAGGGATTTGAATTCCTGAAACTTGTTGAAGGTTTTACTCTTAGCGTTCAGGAAATAAATCCATGACTTTCGAGAGAAGTCATCTATGCATAACACATAATATAGGTAACCATTCAAGTATGGTGTCGAACATAAGACCACATACATACAAATGAATTAATTCTAAAATCCCTTTAGATATATTACTAATACTAGGAAAATTATTCTTAACATTATTCCCAAGACCAAAATCCCTATAGATACTATCATGCTCAAAATCAACTATAGGAATACCTTTTACCATCTTCTACAATCCAGGTAGCACTTTGTAATGTATACGTCCAAGCCTCTTATGCCACCTCGTGTGGACTGGAAGTGCTATGGATCATGGATTGAATGTACTACCGATTTACATTGTAGAGACCTCCATATCTATGTCCAATAACAAGTGTATATTTCAAGTCTTTGTTCTTCGACCATAGGATTGCTTGATTATCCATGAATATAACCTAGAAGCCTTTATCTTCTAGAACCAATGAAATAGTTGCAAGAGTTGACCCAACAATGTAATTAAATGTATATTAATATTAAAAACATCAAAAAATATAAATTTCAACAACTCGAGAGCATGTTATTTTCCGATTTCGATTTGTTGGTGTCTAAAGACATCATTATTGGTGCCTCCAATGTGCCATAGATGGTTTTTGTATCCTAGGCACACGAAAGGCTGGACATTACTACTCTCATAAGAAAATAAAGAGAACCCAATGAAAATGTGCAAAAATGATAGATAACTCACCTGAGGTTGTACGATCATGTTTATAGTGTCCAATATCCTCTGAATAATATTATGTCTGTGAATGGTATGCTTCAATCACAAGCTTATTACATTGGGAATAAACTAAGGCTAAATAATTGAAATTGTCCTTTAGCATGCACTTTAAAGGTTAAATAACGCACCTGAAAATGCACTCAGATGAATAGTCCATCTGGATCATCTCTGTTGTCGATGGTGTCCATCAATCTTTCGTGCTCTATATGAGGTAGCAAATATCGTACATGTGACCTATTTTTGTGACTAAGTGTGTGCAGCTTGATGTTTATACCAACTACTAGGTTGGTGAAGTGGTATACAATAGCTCCTGGTCTATAATCCCGATATATATACCCACCCTTCTTTTTCTCTTGTGCTGCAAGCGTCAAGTACTCCCCTTTTATAACCATCGAGCCACTTGGGAATTCAATAGTTTCATCATCTGTAACAGGTTTGAGAATGTTTTGTTCCCCTCTAAGCAACGTGCCAACCAATAGTCAGAACCCCATTCATTATTTTTTGGGGAAACCACTGCATATATCTGACCTGTGAAAGCAAATAGGTCGAGTTAACAATACATTTTTTAAATAAGGTCTTGCATTTCTAATTTCTACATAAATTAAATTCTACTTAGGTCGAATTAACAATACATAAATGCGATTTCTTATTTAGGTACTACTAGTTTACTTTTTTGTACCTGCTTGTATGAGATCCAATATGTGATCATAGTCTGTAGAAATATGTGTCTGATCATCTTCCAAATGGTCTATTTCATTAACCTCGTTGAAATTGGTTCCAAGTGTCGCTTGATCCCATGTATCAACTATATCTGTATACTCACAATCATCCCATTCATCAATGCTACAGGAACTGTAAAAGCAAGCCTTCAATCTTGTCCAAATATGTAGGGTCGAGTTGTCTGAGCTTGTAATTGAATGAAACTATCGAGTTCCATGCATGTGTTCACCCGATGTGTTTGGGATCTGTCCACATTTGTCACCTCCCATAATATTCTCCGCACTAGGTGTTTCCTTGTTGCTTTTTCTCTCGTGACAGGTGCACACCATTTCACTATACGTGTAGCGTCTCAAAGGCAAGCACTTGTATTTACTTCATCTCTTCCCCTCGAAGGGCAGTTTTTATGCATGCACTAGAACCATCGTGCTCTCCTTTTCCATGACCAGTTTCAAAGTAGTTCCATACATGTGGCACCTTGTATTTTATGTGCAACAAACACAACCATTCCAATACACGTGCATTCTTGAACTGTCTAGCACAACCATCTGACCAAATGAAATGACAATAAAATAGTATATCCATAGCTATCACATGATCATAGAATAATTTAAATAAATGTTGCACGTAATGGATGTCATGGTCCGGTCGTCACTTATGTAGAAGTGACTTTCTTTCAGTATCACACATTTCCCTTCATTGCTATTTGGCCCATGTCGATACATGATATGCACCATTATGCTCACCTGCTTTGAGTGATAGTATTGACTTTGTATTTCATTTTGTGGTTGTAGGGTATAATTTTTCGCAAAGTCAACCACTGATAGTATTGTTCCAAGAGCAAAGATGATTTTAAGAAACCATACTTATTTAAAAGTGTATAAATGTTGGTGAATCTTACCAATTCTTAAAACACCAACTATAAAATGTTTGGCGATATTTTTCAAAAAATATTTTAATTTCCAAGTATTTTATATCGTTTATATAATAAATTGGCCATTTTTAGGGTGAAAAAAATTTACCCCATCAAAATTGGGCGAAAAAGGGCTTCAAAAATTCCAAAATGGCAAATCGTTTTTTGGAGAAAACCCCCTAAAAATAGCCCATGGGCTAAATTTTTCCCTTAAAACTATCCCTATTCAAGAGGGAAGGTGTCCCGACATATTTTGAATTGCTCATTTTGCCACCGTGCCATATCGACATGTTGAATGTATTGTTGGATCTTTCCATGAAACTATGAGATAAAATCACATACTTGCACTTGGTGTAAGAAAATAAACTGTGTTATAAAACAACATAAAAATATGTGTACATGAATATTAATATGTCAATATTCAACAATTTACCTGTGAAGTCACCAATTTAATCTTCCTACTTTCTTTCCCATCATGTAGTTGATATGTCTCATATTGATAGTTCCGCTTCTCGACAATTGCATTCCTGAATGCTTGATCTTCACTTTCATGTATGCAATCAGACCATAATGATAGCCCACCACAATTGTTGCAAGAACCCTCTACACATTGTTTTAAGTAAAGTGTCTGCCCCTCTTGCCTCGGACACATTATGATATGGATGAAATCTCTGGATGACATTGGTGGTATTGTACTTGAGCATTCTCACACATGGTTAGGATGCAAAAAATGACGTATATGTGCAAATGTATGGTAATATAGGTCAAACTCTATGTGGTATCTACAACAACAAGTGTTCCAGATGGTATTGATTCTAACATACCAAGGCTTGCATTTTTCAAAATACCTTTGCCTGAGCCTTAGCTCTACGTGGGCAACTTTAAACATCTCGAACAATTGAGTTTGTGTCATGTTAAGATAATGTTTAACATGAGGCTCATTGTTTCTAGAACCCCTACAATGTTTTAACACATCCTTCGTGTTATAAGAAGGCCTAGTGTTATTTTTCCAAAATGTGTGCACTAGGCCCTTCATTGCTTCGACTAACTTCATGTGTTTGCAGGGAAACCTACCGCTAAATGACCATAATGTTTCCATTTGTCCCTCTACATCTGAGCTTGTCTCTTCTTACTGAATATTTTTTAAGTGTATTTCGATGTAAAGGCACAATTTGTGATGTGCATTTAAGTAAACAATGTTGTCTTGTGGATATACATACAATTGATTCAGCCAATACACGGCGAGACACATTACAGTCCTGTGAACAAGTTTTTTTACCAATTGATGTGAATGCAGCAGCAAGAGATTTAACAATGTGATTACTTGATTCGACTTTCTTCATTGTTCGTATGCCTAAATTTCTTCTAACAGTTTCCATATTTCTAGATTTAAGCAAAGCTAAAAACAATTGGCATTTACCAGATTCAGATTCGTTATCAAAATATTGTTTCATTATTTGAGAACAATGGTGAAGGATAGTGTGTTTAGACACCTTACCTTCCATGGAAGTCAATTTGCTCTCGTCCACTTGTATGCGTTTAGGAGTTCTCTTTCATTTTGATGTGAAATTTCTTTCCATTTGAAATGATGGAGTGACGTTTACATCCACTACAGGCTGACAACTTCGATTAAGATATTGAACCACCGGCCATGATTGTTGCTTAGTCACATTTGCATTGGGAGTAACATAATTATTGAACACTTCACAAGATTGTCTGTTTACTAATGTATCAATAATATCATCTTCCCTATAACCAGCTTCCTTTAATGTTGCATTATCGTCCTCAGCCTCTACCTCAGGTATTTGTTGAGGGGGAATGGGAACTATTTTCTCATCTAATGAATGCCGACGATTTCTTGAATATTCCCTGTTTTTTTCTTTTTTATTTTCAGCTTCTTCTGGTGTAAGCACCTTCTTTGCTGACTTCCGACCTCTATTGCATACATCCCCCATTGAAATCCACCCAAACTTGTACAAAACCTATGGATTTATGTAAGTAATGATTAAATTACAGGTTGAATAGTTCTCTGTGTGTGGGTTCAGAAGAATTATGTCTTTTTCTATAGTAAACCTGGCCTACAGCATGCAACCCAATATTTTTTATATAACACGTATTGCATATGCGATATAACGCATGTTCGTTTTATTGCATATGTGATATATCGGATATGCGATATGGATACAATGCTTTTTAATTAACGGGCATTTTTTATTACGTGATCTCCAAATCACATATGCAATTTAGTGCATATCAAATATTAAACTTGACTTATCCATGCTTATCAATTATTAAATATCAAATGCATATCAAACTTGGACTGAAATATGTTAAACTTATATAACCTTACAATGGACCCCATACCAATGGTTAAGACCCCCAAACCTATCCTTGGACCATGGTAGTGTCTAAAGAACTATCTCTTGTCTAGAAATATTCATAATGGTTCCTATATGACAATGGTCAACGCCTCCTGAGCAATCTTCAATGCATAAAATAGACTAATGGCACATATATCCCATATTAAGGCTAAATATCCCCTTTAAGGGGCATGTGTAGTGCTTTAAGACTTGTTTCTGTTACACTGTTGTCCCATTACCATGGCTAAGACCCTGAGACCCATCCTTAGTGCATAAAACCTCATAATGACACCCATGTCCCACTAAAGGCCAAATATTCCATCTATAAGGCATGTGTGTTGATTGAGGGATTTATTGTCTACTCTTCCCTGACTATAGTTGTATTCCAGGGACCCATCCCTCCCATTCAAAAACCTATAATGGCACCCTTATCCCATTATAATACCATTTAGAATCCCAGTATTCCATCCAAATAGTCTATGGGGTGGATCATGGCCCAACATTACATTGGTTAAGAGGCATGGGGGTGGACTCAAAAGGAGGGAGAGGAAGGTGTGGAGGGAATCATGGGAGGGAGGGATAGGTACGATGATGATGACTATGATGATGATGGTGATGATGATGACGATAATGATGATGATGACGATGATGATGATGATCACAAATAGTATGACTATGATGATGATGATGATCACAAATAGTATGACTATGATGACGATGATTATGGTGATGATTACGATGATGAGGATGATGATGACTGTGATGGTGATTATAATGATGATGATGATGATGATGAAAATGATGATGATGATGATTATGACTATGATGATGATGAGGAGGATGAGGAGGAGTAGGAGGAGGAGGATGACTATGATGATGATGATGAGCATGAGGGTGATAACGATGATGATGAGGATGAGGATGAGGATGAGGATGATGATGATGACGACGACGATGATGATGAATAATGATGGTGATGATGATTATGAGGAGGAGGAGGAGGAGGAGTATTAGGGTGATGATGATGATGAGGAGGAGGAGGAGGAGGAGTATTAGGGTGATGAGGAGGAGGAGGAGGAGGATGACGATCATGATGAAAAATGATGGTGATGATGATGATGATGATGATGACGACGATGATGAGGAACAACGATGATGATGATGATGATAGGTTTAGTTGAAACTTTGGTTTTATTTTTATTTTCAAGCATTTGCAATGGAATGGTGATGATGAACAATGATGAGGAGGAGGAGGAGGATGATAACAATGATGATGATGAGGATGATGACTATGATGATGATGAGGATGGTGAGGATGATGATGATGATGATGATGATCGCGATGACGATGATAATGAACAATGATGGTGATGATGATGATGACGATGATGATGATGATGATCATGATCATGATCATGATCATGATCATGATGATCACGATGACTATGGCTATGATGAGGATGATGATGATGATGATTATGATGATGAGGAGGAGGAGGATGACTATGATGATGATGATGAGGATGAGGGTGATGATGATGATGATGATGACGATGAGGATGATGATGGTGATGAGGATGATGATGATGATGATGATGATGATGATGATGACGATGATGATGAGCAATGATGGTGATGATGATGATGAGGATGAGGATGATGATCAAGAGGAGGAGGAGGAGGAGGAGGATGACTATGATGATGATGATGAGGATGAGGGTGATAACGATGATGATGAGGATGAGGATGAGGATGATGATGATGATGACAACGATGATGATGATGATGAACAATGATGGTGATGAGGAGGAGGAGGAGGAGGAGGAGGATTAGGGTGATGAGGAGGAGGAGGAGGAGGAGAAGGATGATGATGATGACGATGACGATGATGATGAAAAATGATGGTGGTGATGATGATGATGATGATGATGTGATGATGAAGATGATGATGATGACGATGATGATGAGGAAAAATGATGATGATGATGATGATGATGATAGGTTTAGTTGAAAATTTTCTTTTATTTTTATTTTCAAGCATTTGCAATGGAATGGTGATGATGAAAATGATGATGAGGAGGAGGAGGATGATAAGAATGATGAGGAGGAGGATGATGACTATGATGATGATGAGGACGGTGAGGATGATGATGATGATGATGATCGCGATGACGATGATGATGAACAATGATGGTGATGATGATGACGATGATGATGATGATGATGATGATGATGATCACTATGACTATGGCTATGATGAGGAGGAGGATGATGATGATGATTACGATGATGAGGAGGATGAGGATGACTATGATGATGATGATGAGGATGAGGGTGATGATGATGATGACGATGACGATGAGGATGATGATGGTGATGAGGATGAGGATGAGGATGATGATGATGATGATGATGATGATGATGATGATGAACAATGATGGTGATGATGATGATGAGGTTGAGGATGATGATGATGATGAGGAGGATGATGATGATGATGAACAATGATGGTGATGATGATGATGAGGATGAGGATGAGGATGATGATGGTGATGATGATGATGAGGAACTATGATGATGATGATAGGTTTAGTTGAAACTTTGCTTTGATTTTATTTTCAAGCATTTGCAATGGAATGGTGATGATGAACAATGATGATGAGGAGGAGGAGGATGATGACAATGATGATGATGGCTATGATGATGATGAGGATAATGATGATGATTATCGTGATGAGGATGATGATTAATAATGATGTTGATGATGATGATGATGATTATGATCATGATGACTATGTCTATGATGATGATTATGATGATCATGACGATGATAGAAATGATATTTCATCCGCTTACTATAAATACTAATTACTAAATCTTGAAAATTGTTGAAATATTTAATACACATATAAACACTCATTACACTGATGGCCACACACTTGTTTGAATATTTCTGGTACCAGATGATCTATTCTATTCTATGGACCATACATTTTCATACATCGATGAACAACCGTCCACCCCGCATATCTCTCCCATCCCCCCCTCATATATGTCCTCCCTCCACCCCCCCCATCATATATCTCCCATAACCATCCCTCCCTTCCCCTTATATTTCTCCTCCATTCATCCCCCCCATATATGTCCCCTACCCATCCCTCCCTCCCATGATTCCCTCTACACCTTCCTCTCCCTCCTTTGACTCCCCCCCCCTATTAACCAATGTAATGTTGGGCCATGAGCGACCCCGTAGATCATCTGGATAGAATATTGGGAGTCTAAATGGTATTATAATGGGATAAGGATGCAATTATTATTTTTTACTCTCATACCAAAGTAGTTAAGAAAAAACACATGTGTTATAACGCATATGTGATATACATCGCATATGCACTATATCACATATGCAATATGAATCGTATATGTGATATAGCGCATGCAATTTGAATAAACTATAACAAATATGCGTTATAATGCATATGGGTGTTTTAAAAATTAAAAAACTCGGCAGGAATAAGGTTTGGCATTATGTTCAGAATTAGCTTTGGACTATTGAACCTGTTGGCTAGGACATAAAAACCATGGCTATTTCCTGCCTTTTATAATTCTATCAATATGCTCAGTTTCGATGGTGTGTTTTGATTTGACAAACACAATGGTTTTTTTAATGAAAATTTAGAATATTGTAGAGTACGATCTTACGATTCTGAATATGTAATTTTTTCCTTGAAATGTATGTTTTAATTATTTATTATTTATTATTATTTTTCTAAATGACACAGGTTAGTTTTTGAAAATAGATACATCGATTGTTTTTTATTTAACTTTTGATTGCCTTCACCATTGGCCAAGAAAACTATATGGTGCACTAGGAGAGAGTGAGCTCTACAATATTGTATATAGAAATCAAGGATTTCATTAATTTTTGCCTCTAAATTGTTGCACCCACATAGAATGTTTTAATGTCAAGCTTTTCTGACTTCAATAATTAATAATAAAAGAAAATCATCAAACGATATGAATAAATAGTGTTGCACTAGGCCCATATGTATTTTATATGTTGGAAAGATTTTATACAAAATTGACATCATTTACCTCATATATTGCTCCACCCGCACAAACATATATGTTATAGTCAATTAGACAGATTTTTTCTGCATAAATGTTATATATTATGAAATATGATTCAATTACCTATCTTTTATCTTTTTACTTCATCTTCAAATACGTTAGGGAAGCACCCCTAATTCTCACCTAAAATTAGAGGTTCCAACTTTTTCTATTATTATGTGGCATCTAAAGTGTCTTTAAAGGAGTCCATGATTGTGCATCAGCCCTCATATCAAATTATACTAAGAATATTTGTTCAATGTTGTGATCATATTATATTACTCTTGTTCCAAGTAGTCATATGATAAAATAATTCATTGTAGAGGTGGCCAGTATCTAGAGGAGACTTAATATCTCATCCATATCAAGTGACCATGGTTATTAATATAGATTCAAACACCATTAATTATTCAACATGAAAAGAATCACCTCTATACTAGAGTTCCACCTCAACATATGAGGCTCCGACTTGACACACAAGTCCTTAGTCGTGTCCAACATTATCACTTTGACATATCAAATCATTCACCTCAACACATGAGGATTAACCTTTTACACAGAAGGATTAGTCATTCTTGAGTCCAACAAAATACTCTTACTCCAAGTTCTTGAGTCCAACTCAAGATCCCTACCTCAACACATGAGTCCCAATCCTGACACATAACACTAGCTTGGAGAATGACTCTTGATTCTATAACTTTCACACTTCCTCTCAACGAGGGAGGCACTCTCTTCCATGCCAAGTTTGTCTTGGAAGTACCTATACTTCGTCACCAATAGAGGCTTAATAAACATACTTGTGATGTGCTCATTAGTAGCAATGTACTAAAGTCTCATTGTACTTCTCTAGGCCATATATTTGATGAAGTTATACTTCATCTCAATGTGTTTCAACTTATCATGAAACACAAGTTTTTCAGAAAGGTTGATGCATCTTTGATTGTCACAGTGAATGACTATAGAATCAAGCTTCTCACCGAACAATCCAACAAGTAGCTTCCTAAGCCACACTCCTTCTTCATGGGAAGTACTATCTGCAATATAATCTCCTTCTATAATAGTTTGGGCTATGGATCCATGCTTCTTGCTAGACCAAATGATCATAAATGAACCCAAGCTAAAGAAATAGTCAGATGTACTCTTTCGGTCAACAATACTACCACCCCTTTCAAATTCAGCATATCCAAGTAGAATCACTCCTCCTCTTAAGCCATATATGAGTCCATAATAAATACTACCTCGAAGGTAACTAAGCACATGCTTAGGAGCAACCTAATGTTTATGTCTAGGATCAGACATAAACTGACCCAAGATACTCACATAAACTGATTTAATCAAATCCTGTTGAGTCTTTCTCAACAGAACGATCTTATCTTCAGACAAGAGAGAGAGAGAATCTGTTAGTTATTAATTTATTTTCTTTTCATTTACTCAATGGAATGATCATTATATTCGCACAAGAGAGAGAGGGGGGGGAACTATATATTCGGAAAACAACAACAACATAGATTTGTTTTCACTTAATGATATTCGGACAACAACATATAGCTGTTAATGAATGCTTGGCTCGTGCACTGCAGCTATAATGATAATGATTTAATCAGACCCTATTGAGTCTTTCTCAACAGAATGATCTTATCTTATCTTCGGACAAGAGAGAGAGGAACTTAACCTAAACTAAGAGTCATTTCTAATTATTTCCAATCTAATAGGTAGGTAGGAGTGATTTAAGCAAGAATCTGTTAGTTATTAATTTCTTTTCTACTGCTCCTAAACTCCCTCCTCCCTTCATTTTAGCTTAAGGATATTCGGACAACAAGATAAGACACGATATAAAGAGTGATTTCACTTGTGGAGAATTTGGAGTGAGACATACCACAAGTTTGGAGTGAGACATATTTATACTTGATTATAATGAACTCATATTTACACTTTGTTCGTGATGGCTAAGGTTTCCAAAAAAGACTGGCTGTGATGGCCAATGTGTCCAAAAAGACTGAATGCTCATAATTTATAGCCAATGTGTCCAAAAAGACTGAATGCTCATAATCCATTCCACTCTTGTTATATAATAGTGGTTTATTTTATTACATAATTTTTTTTTGTGTTAGAGCAGTATATTTTATCTTTTGATGCTCAACTAAAATTTAAATTCTAGTTTTAATATAATGTATTTAATTATCAATGTTCATACAAAAAGCTTTGGATTTCATACCAACCACATGTCATTTGAAGATCTCAGATCAAGAAGCTTTGGATTTCATACCAACCACACCTCATTTGAAGGTCTCAGACCAAGAAGCTTTGGATTTCATGCTCCGAAGATGTCAATGAACTGCACAAATCAAGAACAAGAACTGATTACAGAAATGAGCATTAGATATGATTTGGAATCCAACTCATGTAGTTTCCTTAAATTGGAAACCATCGATGTAGTCATGGATTTGCAATCCATCATTCCAAACCCGCGTAACACATCAACAATGTACTTCCCTTGAGAAACAAAGATCTCATCTTTTCATTACCAAACCTCAAGTCCAAGAAAGTAGTGCATAAGACCTAAGTCTTTCATCTTGAACTCATAAGTGAGATCCCTCTTGCACCAAGCTATTAGATGTTCCTCTCCAGTGACAAACAAATCGTTAACATAGAGAACCAATATTACAGGTTTGTTCTTCATAACTTTGAAGTACATGTTTGGATATTTAGCTTCTCTCTTAAAGAAACCTAGTATCTGAAGATACCTGCAATTTTTTTAGTACCAAGCCCTGGGGGATATCTTAATCCCACACAAGGATTTCTTCAGTTTGCATACATGGGACTCCTTCCCATGATCTACAAACCCCTCAGGTTGTTATATGTAAACCTATTCCTCCACCTCACCATTGATAAAGGATTTAGTTACATCCATCTAGTGAATATTTCATCCTAGAACACATTCACGTGAAATCATTGCTCCAATAGTGTGCCTGGCCAAAAGAGTGAATGCCTCATCATAGTCTATGTATTCTTTCTGAGAGAAACCTCAGGAAACAAATCTAGATTTATGGTTTCTAATAATTCCATCTACAACATGCTTGATCTTATAAATCCATTTAGAGGTTATTGTGGAATTTCCTTCGGGTTTAGAAACAACTTCCCAAACACCATTCTTCATAATAGATTTTTATTCCTCTACCATTGTATCTTTCAATACTTTTTCTTAGCAGATTCTTCATAGGTGGAAGGTTATGAATCATCGATGTTACTCGTGTGTACAGCATACCCCGAATATATTTTAGGTATATTTCATTATGTAGATGAGCATAATGGTGCTCCATGCCTTTCTACATCTTGTATAATTTCTTGGAACCATGCAAATATTTTCTTAGAAGGAGGTTCATTAAGTGACCTCTCAACTAGTTCTATTGGGTCTTCGGGAGCTAGGAAATTTGAGGACTCTTCTGGATTTTTCCTCTCACCATCTGAATGAGGAGAACCATAATGATGAGCCTCCATAATAGGAGTCTCATGATCCTCCATGTCTGAATCACACTAAATCTATTTACAGATATTGAATGCAACCTCTTCATGGAATGTCGCATCTCTGTTAACTTCAATGTGTCTTTCACCTAGTGGATAAATTCTGTAGGATTTGGATGATTCTATATAACCAAGAAAGGTTCCCTTCTTTCTGGATAGTTCCATCTCTATCCTCTTCTCCTATCGTGCATGACTATATACAGGACTTCCGAAGATCCTCAAGTATGCGATATATTTTTCTCACTAGTGAAAACTTGTTCAGGAGTCTTCTCTTTCAAAATAACATGAGAGATTTTATTCTAGATATACACAATAGTACTGATGGCTTCTTCCCATAATGAGGTAAACAGATCTTGATCATACATCATGGATTTTGCAGCTTCACATATGGTCATCTTCTTCCTTTTGACAACCCCATTATGTTGAGGTTTGTAAGGTAATTTCAAATGTCTACATATTCCTACATCACTAAATAAATCATTAAATGCACGTGACTGAAATTCACCTCCATTGTGAGATCTCAAAGCATGGATGTACTTTTCCATCCTGATTCTCAACTAGGGATTTGAATTCCTGAAACTTGTTGAAGGTTTTACTCTTAGCCTTCAGGAAATAAATCCATGACTTTCGAGAGAATTCATCTATGCATAACACATAATATAGGGTAACCATTCAAGTACGGTGTCGAACATAAGACCACATACATACAAATGAATTAATTTTAAAATCCCTCCAGATATATTACTAATACTAGGAAAATTATTCTTAACATTATTCCCAAGAGCAAAATCCCTATAAAAACTTCACCAAATGAATGTGAAGACTTCCTTCCTCAATGGTGATATTGCGGATTAAGTATACTCTCAACATCCTGAGGGGTTGTGGTTCATGGGAAGGAGTCCCATGTATTGCTTGATTATCTATGAACATAACCTAGAAGCCTTTATCTTCTAGAACCAAAACTGATAGGAGTTTTTTTCTTCAATCCTGAAACATATAGAATGTATTCCACATGTAGTACATCACCTAAGCTCAACTACAGGGAGGTGGATCCAACTCCTTAGATCAAGTAGCTTATGTTATTTCCAAGCTCCACCTTGCATCTGAATTTTTTCTCCTTTATATTAGTGATACTGCTCCTATACCTATTCATGTGTTTGGGTGCACCACAATCAACCAGAAATGTCTTGCCACTAGAATATTTGTTTATACATTTAATATAGAAGAGACATGGATGGAGAGATTTGTTTTGAGGACAAGAAGCTTGATTTTTTTGAACATATTTTCAATTGATTTGTTTTGATGTTGAGAGGGCCGAGAAGCTAGAATAAGAAGAACTAGTAGAACCAATTAAATCCCTATAGACTATCTGTTGGTCCTAAATCCCTCTCTAGTCACTCAAAATATAGTTGTTGCATGGCTCGTACACTGCAGATATAATGATTTAATCAGACAATATATAGTTGTAGCATGGCTCATGGACTGCAGATATAATGATTTAATCAGAGCGAATTTCTCTAGTTACTCAAGATATAGTTGTTGCATGGCTCATGCACTGCAGACTGTCTGTTGGTCCTAAATTCCCTCCGTCCATTTACTCAACAGAATGATCTTATCTTCGCACAAGAGAGGAAATATCTGTTGGTCCCTCCCCCCATTTTAGCTTAATGATATTCAGACAACAACATAGACTTTTTTTCACTTAATGATATTTGGACAAGATATAGCTGTTGCATGGCTCGTGCACTGCAATTATGATGATTTAGTTGGAGCGAGTCTTATCTTCAGACAAGAGAGGAACTTAAACTGAGCTAAGCAAGAATCTATATAGTATGCTTTCAATCTAATAGTATGATTAGAATAGGTAGGTAGGAGTGATTTAAGTTGAGCTACATGAGAATCTGTTAGTTATTAATTTCTATTCTAATTGTCCTAAAGTCCCTCCTCTCTTCATTTTAGCTTAATGATATTCGGACAACAAGATACAGTTCTTTTCATTTCCAATTGTTTCCAACCGCTTTCAATCTAATAATATGTTTAGAATAGGTGGGTAGGAGTGACTTAAGATGAGCCAAGCGAGTCAGAATATGTTAAGTTGTTCATGATTTTACGTAGTAAATGTTGAAGAAAAGAGGAAGACCGTGTTAGCTTAATTTTGTTCTCAACGTTTCGAGCCATAGAGTAGGGCTCAGAGAGACTTCCTCCTGATGATGAGCCCTACTCTGTGGCTAGCACAGTCTTCCTCTTTTCTTCAAGAATCTGTTAGTTATTAATTTCTATTCTATATATACAATATTTAGAGAATAACATATGATATAAGGATACTTACCATAAACTATTTTTGGTTCAAGAGCTCAGAGTGCCATGGAGTAGTTTAGAGTGAGACACGTGTTTGGATTTTGGAGTGAGACACGTGTTTAATGAACTCATATTTACACTTTGTTCATGATGGATAAGGTTTCCAAAAAGAATGACTGTGGTGGCCAAGGTGCCCAAAAGACTGAATGCTGTGAGTCCCTTGTAATTCTTTCCACTCTTGTTATAATAGTGGTTTATTTTATTACATAATTTTTTTTTTGTTGGAGCAGTATATTTTATGTTTTGATGCTCAACTAAAATTTAAATTCTCAGTTTTAATATAATGTATTTAATTATCAATGTTCATACAAAAAAATCTAAATATAAGTCTTAGTATCTAATTATCAAAGTTCATATAAAAATTTCTAAAGTGGCATAATTCAATACAAGAGTCACTAAGTGGCAATGTCACTCTAGTTGCTAATAGTGATTTCTATAAGACATAAACTATAAAAATATGATACTTTTTTCTATTAAATGTTCACTTATAACCCAATGAAAACACAAATAAACTAGGGCCTCTCAAATTAGTAATCTCTCATTACTATATTTTTTTGGTCCCCAAAACATAACCCCTAAAATGGAATTTTAAATTACAATAGCCTTATTGGCCTATAGTATAGGTATAAATTTATTCCTTGGTTAATCAGCTTTTAAAAGAAAGTAAAAATGACTTCTCCTCATTTTTTATCACTTATCTGGAATAAACCAATTACAAGAATATGCCTTCAGCCTGCCGCCACTAATTTCTCACATGAGGGAAGTCTTTAATTATTAGGAATTAGGATATATAGTAATAAAAACTTCTACTTATCCCAATTTCATAATTTCGACAGGAATGAAGACATTTTTATGACAACCCAAACCCAAATTTTAAAAATAACCTATTCAATTGAAACTTTAAAAATAACCTATTCATACACATAAACATTCAGCCATAACACACAATGTGCCCTAAGGAAAACCTTCAAAACAATGAGGATGAAAAACCCAAACAAATATTTTGACTATAATAATGATAGATAGAAGATAATGTCTTTTACAATAGAATATTGCTTTCAGCACCCTAGGTGAAATATAAGACAGAATACATGCCCTAGGTATAAATACTGAGCAATAGAGAAAAAGGATCAACCAGATAGACTTTGAAATGAATCAAACACATTAATAACTTGCCAAAACCAATTCCATGCAACATGTAGAGAATCATTGCATGTGGAATTAGGATCCCATGCAAAATATAGCAAGTGCCTTCTTTGAGAATTGCTCAGTTCTTTGGTTCCTTCAATCCTACATAACACAATGCACAATGCCTTTCATATTTGACATTTAACCATGCTCAACTTACTTCGGGATGAACTTTCCTTCTAACTGATTGCTTAATCACATAGTTGAGATACTAACTAAAGTGTCGTAATGCAAATACTTAAGTTTCGTCATGCAAAAAAACTTTAGTTAACTAGTCCTTATTTATTAACGCTCTAGTTGACTTTTCTTAACTGAAATTGTGATAATTGATTTACTGAAGTGACCACTGTGAGTTCTTCTTTAATAAACTGAGGCATAAATTGTTAATTGAAATGAAGCTTAACAAATTGATTTCCCTTTAATTAACTGAAGTATTCTCATGAGAAATTCAAATTCTCTTGTTCTTTTATGCATTTATATTTACCTATTATCTTACCTGCATGGTCCATATGTGTTAAATTTATAAATTTATCTATCATGGGCACTCGCATGAAGTTGGTTCCACCTTTTAGTGCCACTTTAAAAATCAAAAACACACTTCCAAAATGTAAAATCCACAACACATATGAGTTATTGATGGTACGTTCGAAAAGCCGAGCCCAAAGACGAGGCTAAGGTTAGTTAGTAGATATCGCCTGTGTGATATATCGCATGTGCATTTTTTAAGTTTTACATATCGCAAGTGCGATATATTACACTTGCGATATTGAAAACAAAAAATAAAAATAAAACATAGACCGTGGGCCTCAATTTGTTATTTGCATAGTAATCTAGATATCGGGAAGGCGAAATACCCCAGTTGTGAAATACCGCACCAACATTTTGTGTTAGAGCATTTGGAGGTGGCTGTGGAGGTGGATTGGCTCCAATGGCACATAAGTACTCATATCGTCCACAGTTGTATTGAATATTTTTTTGTTTTTGTTAATTTCATAGTTTTTATAATTGTTAAAAACTTAAAATGAATTTAATAAAAAAATTGAATTAAATCAAATAATGATATATTAAAACAATTTGTAATTCATTGTGTTAATCTTAACAGATAACAATAATGTTCAAGATACTGTGCAAAATGAACCAAACCCAAACACGAACCCAAAAATGGACATAAACCCAAACACAAACCCAAACACGGAGGGGGAACAAGACCGCAATTCCCAGATTCTGGCTAGTTGGGTGCATTGAGGCACCTTACCTCATCTTTTAGAGGGGGGGATCATTTGAGACAATCTTTATCCATGGCATTGGACACCATAACAAACACAATTTCCAATTCCCAAGGAGATATGTACAACATTAGCTCCTACATAGAATCCATGAGGCAATACTATTCTGATGGTTTGAGTTATAAAGACATCAAAAACCTAAAGATTACAAAAGACCAATTGTTTTCATTATTTCGAGACCCTAGCACCAGCTTGGTTCCACCCACCAGTCGAGCACACATTTCCATAGACTAGTGCGTGGAACCAAATATTAAAGCCAGTTGGATGGATCGATGGTATATGGTCTTCGATGAAGACCCTCATAGGAATAGGGACATCCCATTTTATTTCATGAGGAAATTGTCTGCAGAATTCATCCTAGGGAAACATGTGAACTATTTCGATATTTTAGACTTCCAGGGTATGGGTCATGGGATGCCCCAAGATAGGGAAGGGGCTAGGATTGATCCTAACCATGTGCCACGCACACCAAAACCCCCTTAGCTATATCGTCCTGCGGGTCATGTGATTGATAATACACAGGAGACCTTATTCAACTTTTCAGATACATTGCTTCAGCATGGGACTGCTATCCAAGGCAATGTAGGCCAAGGGGTTGTCACTTCTGAGGCCGACTCATCGTACAGTAAGGATCCATCTATAGATCGCACTGGAGACACAAATAATTCAAAGTGTTTTGTTACTCCACACCCTTGCACAGCATGTGGAGGAATATGCTATGGCCCTGCTTTAGAGTTCCAGGACGATGGATTACTTCGATATGTAAGTAAAACTCATTATTTTCATATTATATTTTGTTTTATATCACAATTTTAAATTGTTTCGCAAATTTATTTATATTTAATTATCTAACAAATTATGTGAACAAATATACAGTTGGTGTCCCATGATACCCTAGATTCACATAGTCCATTGATTGATGTTGAGAACATTGATGCAGCAGTCAATATTGCATATGGGTTTGGTTCTTCACCATTATCTATAAGAACTATAATTTTTAATTTGTCATCATTATTTACATATTTATAGCAGAGATTGTAACATTTGATACATCCTAATATGGATATGATATGTTTTATGCAGGGTGAGCAGGATGAGTATGTTGAATCCTAGCCTAGTCCCTCTCATGTAGAGGAAGATTCCCAGACCTAGGTATTATTATAATTATGTTTTTAATCATTATTTTAATAATTCAACATTCATTCTTTTAATTTATAGAATTTTTCTAATTGTATCTTTATGTTTTGTTACGTAGCATGATATCTTAATGGGTGACCTGCTTCTCCCCCGCCCCCAGGTACCTGTATGTCTCAATTTCTTTGAAAAAGTCATTGTCCCTACATGTTGTATATGTCTCATTTTCTTTGTATTATCTGGCATTAACATATATTACTTTATGCAGGCATCTATTGAACCAGTGGTGCTTGAATAGCACCAAAGCGAGGTTGTTGGTGACCCACCTCTTCCCCCCCCCCCGCCAAGTACATGTATGTTTCACTTTCTTTGAAAACATCATTTTCTGTCCATGTAGAGTATATGTCTCTGATTCTTTTTATTATCTGAAATTGACATATTTTACTTTATGCGGGCTTCTAGTGAGGCATCGGTGCTTGAAGAGCACCAAATCGGTGACCCACCTATGACAAGCCAGCAGGTACATTTATGTATCGCTTTCTTTTAATTGTGATTTTAATGATTCAACATGTACTTTTTTAATTTTTTGAAATTTTCTAATTGTATCTTTATCCTTTTGTACATAGGAATGTGATTTTGATGATGCTATCCAACAAGAAAACGTCTTTACTAATGCATGTGGAAATCCTTTTATCCCATTGATAGTTGTTCAACCCACTGGTTACACACCTCCTCATGTCCCCCAAGTGTATTTATATATTGCAACTCTTGCTTATATTGATTTTTGTATATGCAAGTATATTTTTCCTTGTTTCCCCCATTGATATGCTGAAATTGACATATATATTATTTTATGTAGTTTGATAGTGAGCGAGTGGTTATTGAAGAGCACCCAATCGGGGTCGTTTCTCACCCACCTCCCCCCCCCCAAATGTACCTGTATGTCTCGATTTCTTTGAAAAATCCATTATCACTCCATGTTGTATATGTCTTGTTTTCTTTGTATTATCTAAAATTGACATATCTTACTTTATGCAGGCATCTATTGAGCCAGTGGTGCTTGAATAGCACCAAAGTGAGGTTGGTTGCGACCCACCTCTTCCCCCCCGCCAGGTACATGTATGTTTCTCTTTCTTTGAAAACATCATTTTTCGTCCATGTAGTATATATGTCTCTGATTCTTTTTATTATCTGAAATTGACATATGTTACTTTATGCAGGCTTCTAGTGAGGCACCGGTGCTTGAATAGCACCAAATCAGTGACCCACCTCTGATGAGCTAGCAGGTACATTTATGTATCACTTTCTTTGTACGTTTATGTATCACTTTCTCTGATTTGGTGCTTGAAGAGCACCAAATTGGTGACCCACCTCTTCCCCCCCAATGTACATGTATGTCTCAATTTCTTTAAAAAATCCATTATCCCTCCATGTAATATAGTTTTATTTGTACCTGCAAGTATGGTTTTCATGCACCCATTGATTTGTTGACATTGGCATCTATATATATATATATATATATATATGCATCTTGATAGTGAGCAAGTGGTGCTTGAAAAGCACCCAATCGGGGTCACTGCTAGTGAGGCACCACGACCCACCATTACTTATTCACGTAAAGTAAGTAAAAATGTTATATTGGTTTGGAATTTGAACAAAAGTACATAGAATTTTTATAGGTTAGTAAACTAACTTACAAATTTTGGTTTTTCTACAGTCTCCACTAATGTGACCTATCCCTCTTGTTCAACGATGGGGATCACCAATGAACAGTCGGAAAAGAAAGCTAGACTTCTCCGAAGACATTGGCAGCGAAAGGGGGGGTAACTAGAATAAATGTATAGGTGGGATACATAGATGTAACTTTTTGTTTTTATACACATAGGTGTATAGTTTGATCCACTGTTTTGTATTATGGCCATGTGGCATGCCAATTTTTGTAACATTAGTTGTATACATATATAATATAAAGTAAGGTTCAAATTTATACATATATGGTTGACTTGATCTTGGAACATTATATGTGTGGTTCACCTATGTGATATAATAATATGTGTGGTTCACATGTGTGCTAGTATGAATTTCTAATACTTAAAGGAAGAATTTATGACTCATCCAACTAAGATCAAGTAACAATTAAGTAAGTCATGGGAGATAATCACTAGACACCATAATCATAACCATACCATACAACTACCTAAATTTAACTATCGTCAACTTTTTAACATTATTGCTATCCTCAACTTTTTAACATCATAACCATACCATACACTACCTAAATTACATACACTAACATCATAACATCATAGCCATACCACTAACTTTAACATCATGTACATGTGTTTCTACTTCTAAGTCATTCATGCATGTGTAATATACCATATT
This sequence comes from Pseudotsuga menziesii, assembly GCA_001517045.1. Classification (NCBI taxonomy): domain Eukaryota; kingdom Viridiplantae; phylum Streptophyta; class Pinopsida; order Pinales; family Pinaceae; genus Pseudotsuga; species Pseudotsuga menziesii. Next base: position 30,235 of record LPNX010623324.1, on the reverse strand, counting down.
ATACCCTACAATACCCTATGATACTAACATCATACCATACTAACATACCATACCATACTAATATACCATACCATACCCTACAATGCTAACATCACACCCTACAATACCCTATGATACTAACAGATCATACCATACTAACATACCAATATACCATATCATACCCTATGATACTAACATACCATACCATACTAATATACCATACCATATCATACCCTAAAATACCCTATGATACTAACATCATACCACACTAACATACCATACCATACTAATATACAATACCATACCCTGCAATACTAACATACCATAACATACTAACATCATACCATACTAATATACCATTCCATACCATGCGATTTGGTAGTTCATGAAACCCTAGTTGTTTTTCAATTTGTTCATGTACATGTGTTTCTAGTTCCATCTCATAACCTGTAAAGAGGTCACTAAACCCTAGTTCCATCCACTAACTTGTCAACCCTAGTGATAGCATGCAATTTGGTGTTCATGAAACCCTAGTTTTTTTTCAATTTGTATAGGTAAATGTGTTTCTAGTTCCATCTCATAACTTGTAAAGAGGTCACAAAACCCTAGTTCCATATCATAACTTGTGAACCCTAGTGCTAGCATGCAATTTTGTGTTCATGAAACACTAGTTGGTTTTCAATTTGTACGTGTACATGTGTTTCTAGTTCCATCTCATAACTTGTAAAGAGGTCACTAAACCCTAGTTTCGTCTCATAACTTGTCAACCCTAGCGATAGTATGCAATTTGTAGTTCATGAAACCCTAGTTGTTTTTCAATTTGTACATGTACATGTGTATCTAGTTCCATCTCATAACTTGTAAAGAGGTCACTAAACCCTAGCTCCATCTCATAACTTGTCAACCCTAGTGATAGCATGCAACTTGGGAAACACAGAGTAGTCAGATTCACAAGGAATAATATCTTATCTACAGCAATTGGCTTGGACATCAATAGAAGAATTCAAACTAGTCCGACAACTTGTCGAGAAGGAACTGACAAAAAAAAACTACCGACGGGAACGAGAGTTCTGTCAAAAATAGATATGAACAACAAAGAGTCAAACAGAGTATCCCACCACCCCCACCACCGCCGCCCGAAGGAGACGCCAGTGACCGACGATATGGCGCACGACACAACACACATTCCCCTCTATGAGGGAGATGATGATCCCAAAAGACACTAGTTCATCTATGAGTCCACATGGGAAGCAAACATTGTAACAAATGAATACAGGTAGATGTAACACCCCGGTTTTGACCATGTTGCATTAGATGTATATATTATAAATAATCATGGTGCGGAGCTAAAGGCCAAGGCCCCACCATTGATTGGTTATGCTATGTTTCGGGTTGAAATTGTCACCGATGGTATATTGGGGCATGCGGCATATATTAAGTTTTGTCATCATGTAAATATGCATCTTTAATTAAAATGAACACAACCAGCTATGTTTGCAACAACCATAATGAAAAGGGCATGATTTTCACAAGGATAAGGGTGGGGGATGTCAAACCTTGGCCAATGGGGGGGAAAAGCCATGTGTCACCTTCCCTTGTTTTATCCAACCACTACCATTAAAAAATGCTGCTGGTAGTTGAGGAAGTTATGGATGGGAGTGGAGTGTGGCAGGACTGTCAGTCCTTGCCCACACACACACTCCACCGGTGTGGTTGACCTCACAATGGCAAGAAAACCACCGCCATCACTCTAGCGGACACTACATTCTCTCCACAACGGTGCTGAAACAATCACGCACTTCTGATTACTGTGCATCCTCTCCATTGCCTTTTCATTTTCCTCACGCACAGGCTTCTTACCAGTTGGGTCTCACGTAGCTAGAGGGAGGAGCCGCCTCCACTATCATTCACATTTTCACACAGAGGAGTCGAGTGTGCTCCAATCTGTATTTAGGATTTGGTGTGAGTCTTCTCTCACGCACTGGGTTCTACGTTGTTGTTACTCACGCAGCAAGCTGGGAGCCGTATGGTATTTATCATCTATGATTTTCCTATGGAGATCCATTTTTTGTACACTCAGGGACTGTGTGTAAGTCTTCCCCTACCAATTTGTGGCCCGTGCATACGTTTTTCCCTCTGTATTTTGGGGTCTGGTGCAAGTTCCCTCACACACAGGTTGAGAGTCTATATCTTCTTCCCCAATGTGGCATGTGTAAGTATTTTTTGCTTGTTTAGTTTCCCAGGACAGACTGCTGATTTCCCCATGTTGTGAATTGTTTGCACTAATACATTTGGGGCCTATTGAAATTCGCTTGGGAGTCGTTTTCCTTGTTAAGCTGTAATAGCTAATTGATTGCATGTGTGCAATGGTTGGTCTTCGAACTGTGTTGGGAGCCGGGATGGGGGCTTGGTTTTCTTGATAAACCTAGTGGCTGGAAAGCACACAGACAGAGCTAGAGGGCTGGCTTTCTTCTCCATGACCCCTGAATAGCACTGGAAGGGAATGCAGGGCCTGAGGGGCTGTGTAGTAGAGAAGGGACTGATTCCTTGTGTTGGGTGTGTGTGGGTGTCTTAGAAGCCAGGCTAGTTCTTGTGTAGGTGTTCTTGGATCTGTAAAGAGCTCACCAGCTTAGCATTTATCCTTTCCCAACTCCTTGATGGCCTGATAAACCTGACCATGTTGGCTTGGTTGTCTTGTTGATGGCCTGATAAACCCAACAGTGTTGGTTTGGCTGTGTTTTGTGTATCCTTGGCTATGTGTAAGCCTGCTTGTTCCTTATTCCTTGTAGAATCATGCCCAGCTCGGGGATGGCAGCGTTGCTGAGAGATTAAGGAGTATGTTGGCCTATGGTTGGGTGGAATGTTGCAGCGACGTAGCTGGTTGTGGAACGAGTTCTTATAAGATAAGTAACCTTGTCTATTTTACTCATGCAATCCTATTTACTGTTAATGATTATGATGAAAATGTTGAATGAATGCTTGTATGAATGTATGTTGCTTCCGTTGTGTATGATAAATAATTGCATATGTGTATGTTCTACTTAAATGCATTCTATTTCAACATTTTTATGAATTCACATGTTTGTGGGGCTGGTAGCCTGGATGGTTAACACCATGGTAGCGTCCTCTTCGTCGGTCGGAGGTTCGGGGACGTTACAGTGTGGTATCAGAGCTCATGTTGCAGAATGGGCTTGAATGGACCATGAATATGTAGTGACAGAAGCAGGATTTCTTTCTGCGCAGCAGAGATCGGAAGTTGATGACAGAAAAATTCCACAAATTTTTCTAAGTGTTTGAGCTGTCGGTTCATCGAAACACTTCGCGGGAAGGACTTCCAATGTAGTGGAGAGATAGGCAGAAGCATACCCGACGGAGGACAGTTGGAAGGAAAATTGTGGAAAATTTGCCAAGTGTTCGACGTCCGTCGGTGGAAAATAGTTGAATGAGCACCCGCCGTTGCGGATGGCTAGACAACTACGCGTCCGATGGGTAAGGCCTTTGACCGCCGACATCGTAAAGAAAGTTTAATTTTTTTTTTTTCTGAGTAACAAAACATTGGCCACCAGAAGAAGGAAGTGGTTCGTGCACCCCCCATTGCGAAGGCCTAGAACAATAGTCTTTCGACGAGAAGAGACTGCCGATACCGATCAGGTTATGCCACAGGAGGTTGGGATGCCGATCGAGAGAAGAGCAAAGATGGTGGGCCACCGTTGCGGCTGCTGATGCAACTATTTCGCTGACAGAGGCAGAAAATTTCAGAAATTTTTTTAAGTGTTGAGGCCATCGGTGATCGACAATGATTAGCTATTTGGATTGGTGGAAGTTAGTGGATTGAACATCCGCCGTTGCGGCTGCCTAGATGTCTACGGGTTCGACACACCGAAGAAGTGTAGTCAAACAGATCACCGATGAATAGCGAAGGAGCTATTTGTTTCGATCGCCGACACATCGGATTGATAGTCGGGATGAGACCCAATCCTGTACAAGGAAATTTTGAGTTTTCAGTGGGATTTATTAGCAAATTTTGGTTGTTTTCAGCAGGATTCTCAGCGGTTTTTCGGTATATTTTTAGGGCTGAGAAGGAGAAAGTGGCAGCGATCTTATGCACCAGACCCCTGTCGTCCCCCTTGAACCTCGTCGTCCCCCTGAGACCGACGTTCTTTGATGAGGAAAATATAGTATTTGGGCAATTGTTTTTTTATGATTTTTCTAGGAGAGGGTAAGTAATGCTGGTTTATATCAATGTTATGCATCTAACACTTGTGTTACTAACACGTTTGCAGAATCATAGTCACCTTCAAGAGCAGCATTCCAGGTAGTGCAGTTTGATAAGTAAGTGGTGGTTTAGTCATGAGAAACCATGATGGATACAATGCTCGAGATTCTTATGAGCGTACTCAAGATGCCATAGGAGAAAATTTCCATAACGAAAATGATGACATAGAGTCTAATGGAAGGAGATTCCAAGAGACACCATCAGATGTTGCCGCCACCATGAGAAGATTGATCAAAGCCTAGGAAGAGCAGCATCAGTTGAATGCTGCAATGTTGCAGAGTTTGACAGACTTGCAGAGAAAGATAGACTCTGGACGAGGTACAGCAAGACCAGAAGGTAGTAAGAGCAGTACTAGGAGAAGGAGAAGGACTTCTAGTGGATCATCTGATTCTGAACAATCCAGTGGGGATTCAAGCTCTTCTTCTCATGAAAGGAAAAGAAAGAGACACCATAGGGATCGCTCTCGAGATGAATTTAAGAAAGCTAAACCTCCTACATTTGATGGTGAGGTAAAGACTGGACAAGAGGCTGAAGCTTGGCTTCTTGGGATAAAGAAGTACTTTCAAGTGCATGACTATTCAGGAAACATGAAGGCAAGAATTGCCATATTCAATCTGAATGGAAGAGCATCCATTTGATGGGAACACTTCAAGCAAGTAAAGAGGATTAGTGAAAGGAAACTTAAGTGGAAACAATTCAAGAAGTATTTCAAGTAGAAATATCTCTCTGACAGGTATCATGATGACAAGATTAAGGAGTTCCATGAGCTGAGATTGGGATAGCGGAGCATGGAAGAATATGCAGCTAATTTTTTGGAGCTATTGAGGTATGTCTGGTACATCAGAGATGAAAAGGTGAAGGTCCACTGTTTTCTAAGTGGATTACCTCAGTCTTACAAAGATAGAATTGACTTCTGTGAACCTAGAACTCTTGAAGAAGCAATAAGGAAGGCTAAGTATTGCTATGAGCAAAGCAAAGGTAAGCCGGATTACCATAAGGCACGGAAGGACAAGAAGAATGAGAAGTTTGACCAAAGAAAGAAAGGTTTCAAACCTTCTAACTTCAAGAATCAGCAAAAGCATCCATCTCAAGCTGCGAGAAAACCAGTTGGAGTGATATGAGAAAATCCTAAGGATCCACAACAAAATAGAGGACCACTTCAATGTTGGAAATGTGGGGGACCCCACATGCGCAAGAATTATCCACTCAAGAATGAGAGTGCAAGGCCGGATTATAATATTCAAGAAGCAGAAACAGTGGGTCAAGTAGCAAGAGCAGTCCCTAGGATTTATGCAGCACTGGAGGACCGCCAGGAAAATCGCCAGTGAACGATGGTTGAAGTAGTAGGTAAGATTGTTGATCAATCTGTTTCTATTTTAATTGACCCCGGTTCTACTCACATTTACATTAATCCTAGAGTAGTGGAGACTTGTTCTTTTAAGAAAGTAAAGCATAGGAAGTCTTGGTTAGTTCAGCTAACCACTGGAACTAAGAGAAAAGTTAGTGAAGTGGTAGAGAAATTTCCCTTGGTCATGAATGGATTGATCACTTGTGTAGATCTAAATGTCCTACCGCTTGGTTCCTATGATGTTCTCATTGGAATGGATTGGTTAGAAGCTCATAGGGTTAAGCTTGACTGTTATAATAAGACTTTCGAATGCATGAATGAAGAAGGGAACCTAGTAGTTGTGAAAGGTATTCCAAAGGTGATTTCAGTACGGTAGGTATCAGCGATGCAGTTAAAGAAGTTATGTAGGAAGGGTTTCCAGTTGTATGCAGCTCACATTATGGAGACATCAGGAGATGAAACTCATAGGTTAGAGGACTATTAGGTGTTATAGGAATTCAAGGATGTGTTTCCTGATGAGATTCCATGGATTCTCCCAAAGCGAGACATTGATTTCACAAATGAATTTGTGCTAGGAGCAGCACCAGTGTCCAAGGCACCATACCGGATGAGTACACTGGAGATGCTAGAGTTGAAGATGCAACTGCAAGAGTTGTTGGAAAAGAAGTATATCCAGCTGAGTGTGTCTCCTTGGGGAGCAACAGTTCTCTTTGTAAAGAAGAAAGATGGTACACTTAGGTTATGTATTGATTACAGACAGTTGAACAAGGTTACTGTGAAGAATAAATATCCTTTGCCTAGGATTGATGACCTCTTTGATCAAATGAGAGGAGCAAAGGTATTTTCCAAGATTGACTTGAGGTCTGGTTACCATCAGGTGAGAATCAAGGATGAAGACATTCATAAGACAGCCTTCAGAACAAGGTATGGACATTATGAGTTTGTAGTGGTACCATTTGGTCTCACAAATGCACCAGCTACATTTATGTGCCTCATGAATAATGTCTTCAGCAGATATTTGGATAAGTTTGTTCTTGTTTTCCTTGATGACATTCTTGTTTATTCTAAGAATGAGGAAGAGCATGAAGAGCATTTGAGATTGACATTGAAATTGCTCAGGGAGCATCAGTTGTATGCAAAACTTAGCAAGTGTGACTTCTATAGAGATAGAATTCAGTATTTGGGTCACATTATCTCAGAGGAGGGTATATCTGTGGACCCTGAAAAGATTGAAGCCATTATGAATTGGCCTACTCCAAGAAATTTGACAAATGTAAGATCTTTTATGGGACTTGCAGGATACTATAGGAGATTCATTGAGGGATTCTCTAGAGTTTCACATGCCATCACTTCTTTGCAAAAGAAGGGGATGAAATTCGAATGGACATTGAGGTGTGAAGAAAGTTTCCAGCGGTTGAAGAGTCTTCTCACCAGTGCACCCATATTGAAGGTTGCAGATCCAGAAAAAGATTTTGTGGTATGTACCGATGCATGCGGACAAGGGCTTGGAGTATTCCTTATGCAGGACAACCACGTGATATGTTATGAGTCAAGAAAGCTTAAGGAGCATGAGAATAACTACGCCACTCATGATCTAGAGCTTGCAGCCATAGTACATGCTCTCAAGATGTGGAGGCATTACTTGATGGGTAGAATATTTGAACTCAGAACAGATCACTATGGGTTGAAGTATCTATTTGATCAGCCTACTCTGAAGGCTAGGAAAGCAAGATGGCTGGAATTTTTATGTGAGTTTGATTTTGAAATCAAGCACATAAAGGGAAGGGAAAATAAGGTAGCTGATGCACTCAGCAGGAAGGTACAGGAAATGCATGTGGCATCTCTTAGTATTTTCCAATCGGATTTGAGGCAGTAGATTGTTAGTCATGTTGCTAGAGATGAATTGTATGAGCAGGTAAAAGACAAATTGCAACAGCAAAGTCTTGAGAGGAGGTATGAGGGATATAAATTGGAAGAAGATGGACTTCTCACTTATAAAGGTAGAATTTATATTCCGAATGTAGAAGATTTGAGGAGAGTTGTTATGGATGAAATCCATCAAGCTCTGTATTCTGGTCACCCAGGATATCAGAAGACAATTGCTACAGCCAAGAAGCAGTACTTTTGGCCAGGAATGAAAAAGGACATGGCTGAGTACATTTCAAGGTGTATGAAATTTCAACAGGTAAAGCTTGAGCATCAACACCCTACATGTTTGTTGCAGCCTTTTCCAGTTCCGGAATGGAAATGGGAAGTTATTTCCATGGATTTTATTACAGGAATGCCAATGACTTGGAGACAACATGATTCCATCATGGTTGTGGTGGATAGGTTGACAAAGGCAGCGCATTTTATACCGGTTAAGTCTACACATAAGACTGATGACATTGCAAGGATATTCATGAAGGATATTTTCAGATTGCATGGATTGCCGAAGGCAATAGTCTCTAACAGAGATGTCAAGTTCACTTCCAACTTTTGGAAGGGGTTGTTCGCAGATTTGGGTACAAAGCTAAACTCCAGCACTGCATACCATCCTCAGACAGATGGTCAGACGGAGAGATTTAATCAAGTGCTTGAAGACATGCTTCGCATGTACGTGATGGACAAACCAACCAAGTGGGAAGATTACATACACTTGGTAGAGTTTGCTTATAACAATGGACAACAGGCATCCTTGGGGATGAGTCCGTATGAAGATTTGTATGGAAGAAGATGTAGGACACCAGTGAACAGGATTGTGCTTGGACCAGAATTGCTTAAGGAAATGGAGCAAGAGGTTATAAAGATCAGGCAGAATTTGAAAGCAGCACAAGACAGACAGAAAATCTATGCAGATAAGCATAGGGTGAACAGGGATTTCAGTGTTGGGTATCATGTTTACCTCAGAGTGAGGGAAAAGAAGAGTTCCCTAAAGCTTGGAAGTTGTGCCAAGTTGTCACCTAGATACTGTGGGCCATTTGAAGTGCTTGAAAGAATAGGGCCAGTTGCATATAGACTTGCATTTCCTGCTAGCACTAGAGCTCATAATTTTTTTCATGTTTCTTTGCTTAAGAGATATGTACATGATCCTAACCATGTGATAAATTTGGATGTGATTCAAGTGGAACCCAAGGGAGAGTTCCGAACCAAGCCAATGCGCATCCTTGACAGGAAGGTCACAATGCTCCAGAACCGGGCCATAGGGCAGGTAAAGGTGCAATGGGAGCACTACAGACCTGAAGAGGCTACATGGGAGCTGGAGGATGCCATGCAGTTGGCACATCCATTTGTGTTCAATTCTACGGAACACTAAGGCGATACCAATGTAGCATTTTGTTCAAATTTTGTAAAGCACTGAGGACAGTGCTATTGAAGGGGGAGGGGAATGTAACACCCCAGTTTTGACCCCATTGCATTAGATGTATATGATGTATATTTTATAAATAATCATGGTGGGGAGCTAAAGGCCAAGGCCCCACCATTGATTGGTTATGCTATGTTTCGGGTTGAAATTGTCACCAATGGTATATCGAGGCATGCGGCACATATTAAGTTTTTCCATCATGTAAATATGCATCTTTAATTAAAATGAACACAACCAGCTATGTTCGTGGCAACCATAATGAAAAGGGAATGATTTTCACAAGGATAAGGGTGGGGGATGTCAAACCTTGGCCAATGGGGGGAAAAATCCATGTGTCACCTTCCCTTGTTTTATCCAACCACTACCATTAAAAACTACTGCTGGTAGTTGGGGCAGTTATGGCTGGGAGTGGAGTGTGGCAAGACTATCAATCCTTTCCCACACGCACACTCCACTAGCGTGGTTGACCTCACGATGGCAAGCAAACCATCGCCATCACTCCAGCGGACACTGCATTCTCTCCACGATGGTGCTGAAACACTCATGCACTTTCAACTACTGTGCATCCTCTCCATTTCCTATTCATTTTCCCCACGCACAGGATTCTTACCGGTTGGGTGTCACGCAGCCAGAGTGAGGAGCCGCCTCCACTGTCGTTCACATTTTCACACAGAGGAGTCAAGTGTGCTCCAATCTATATTTAGGATTTGGTGTGAGTCTTCTCTCACGGACTAGGTTCTACATTGTTGTTACTCACGCAGCAAGCTAGGAGCCGTATGGTCATTATCATCCACGATTTTCCTGTGGAGATCCATTTTTTTTACACTCAGGGACTGTGTGTAAGTTTTCCCCTACCAATTTGTGGCCCGTGCACATGTTTTCCCTCTATATTTTGGGGTCTGTTGCAAGTTCCCTCACACACAGGTTGAGAGTCTATATCTTCTTCCCCAGTGCGGCCTATGTAAGTATTTTCCGCTTGCTTAGTTGCCCAAGATGGACTACTGATTTCCCCATGTTGTGAATTGTGTGCACTGATACATTCGAGGCCTGTTGAAATTCGCTTGGGAGTCATTTTCCCTGTTAAGCTATAACAGCTGATTGATTACGTGTGTGCAATGGTTGGTCTTCGGACTGTGTTGGGAGTCGGGATGGGGGCTTGGTTTGCTTGATAAACCTGGTGGATGGAAACCACATGGATAGATCTAGAGGGCTGGATTTCTTCTCCATGACCCCTGAATATCACTAGAAGGGAATGCAGGGCTTGAGGGACTGTGTAGCAGAGAAGGGACTGATTCCTTGTGTTGGGTGTGTGTGGGTGTCTTAGAAGCCAGTCTAGATCTGGTGTAGGTGTTCTTGGCTCTGTAACGAGCTCACCAGCTTAGCATTTAGCCTTTCCCAACTCCTTGATGGCCTAATAAACCTGACCATGTTGGCTTGGTTGTCTTGTTAATGGCCTGATAAACCCAACAGTGTTGGTTTGGCTATGTTTTGTGTATCCTTAGCATGTGTAAGCCTCCTTGTTCCTTATTCCTTGGAGAATCATGCCCAGCTCGGGGGTGGCAACGTTGCTGAGAGATTAAGGAATACGCTAGACTATGGTTGGGTGGAACATTGCAGCGACTTAGCTGGTTGCGGAACGAGTTCTTATAACATAAGTAACCTTGTCTATTTTACTTCTGCAATCCTATTTACTGTTAATGATTATGATGAACATGTTGAATGAATGCTTGTATGAATGTATGTTGCTTCCGCTGTGTATGATAAATAATTGCATCTGTGTATGTTCTACTTCAATGCATTCTATTTCAGCATTTTTATGAATTCACATGTTCGTGGGGCTAGTATCCCGGGTGGTTAACACCATGGTAGTGTCCTCTTCGCCGGTCGGAGGGTCGGGGACGTTACAGCAGATGGAAAAGTTCGTCGGTGCCTTACGAAAAAAGGAAATGACTTGGTATATGACATATACCGATAAAACACCTAACACAAGAAAAAATTAAATCAACCAATAGTTCTTGTCCTTCTTCAAAACACCAGGTGCAAAGCATCTAGCAAGGAAAAAATTAAAAAGGACCGTTCAGAAACCTACAGAAACTGTCTGGGACTACGACAAGCGATGTAAGGACCTACTGAGCCAACTAGATTATAATATTGATGAACAAATATTAATTCAATGGTTTCTTGCAAGACTTTCACAAAATATCCAGAGACATATAAGTCTAACACATACAAAACATATGAAGAAGAACTCATGAAATCGTTGGAGGTCGATATGGATGATGACTACCTAGCACACCCTGTAGACAATCATATTGAAGAATAGTTGGAAATAATGCAAAAATAAATATGGGAACTTAACCTCAAGGGACAAGATATCTGGTGCACGAACTGCTTAATGGTCGACCATACCAAAGACAATTGTCGACAAGAAATCAGCCGACAAAATGTTCGCTTTGTGAAAACAAAATTCTTTTATGATATTTTCTAGGAAGATGGGTTGCACACAATAAAAGATATTCCATTCAACATGAAGAATGGAAAATATTCCTGGTGTTCAATTTGCGAAGTAAAAATCCATACAACAGCTGACTACCATTGGAACCTAAAGAATCGACAAAACTATCATGTAGTCTATCAAACGAATGTTGTTGCACAAAATAGCAATGATAGTATCCCAAAGAGCAACGAAAATAATGAGCAAAGCAATCATAAATATGAATGACTAAGATACGAGCATCGGTATGAAAATAATATTTGTGGGGGATTTGTTGGTTGAGGCTGATTCACTGGAAGTTGAGACAATGGACCATGATGACCAACTAAATGTTTCACATGTTATAACGAAGGTCACAGATACACAGACTGACCGTACAAAGACCATACCAAACTAAAATTTTGTACCAGTTGTGGTGTGGGCGATCACTCTTTAGAGGATTGTCCCACCATGTTTGACAAAAGAAATAAAAATAAAAATGTTAATGTCTTGTCATGTGTTCAAAAGTCTGATGTAATTCGTACAAAAAATTTACATATAGTCACTAGACAAGGAAAAAAAATTGGCAATGATAATCCAAGAATATGTAAAATAAAAAGTAAAGATAACTATCTTGATCCGGTAAAGCAAAAACAATTATATAATGGTGCATCAAATATGTTTCAAGAATTCGCTAGACATGAAGAAGTCAAAGATACTTGACAAGATATATCACAAGAACTACTTAACTTGACACATAATGATAAATTAGTAGCGCAATTTATTGATCTACTATGCAATATTAAGAACAAAACAAGCATGAATAAACAAACTAAGAATATATGCAGCTTAAATAAAAAAATATAAGAGTGATGTTGACCCACTTGTCGACCTAGAAATAAAAGGATATCATGTTCAACTAGTTGTTCTTGATTTTGAATCCCAAGTAAATATTATGACATGAAATACATGGGAGCAAATTGACAGACTTAGACTTAATGAATCAGGAATATACCTAAAATTAACAGACCAAGAACTTATCGAACCTATTGGGGCATGGAAAAATGTCAACATGACCATAAAAGGAATTACTACAAAATTTGACCTTGAAATCATAGACCTTGAGGAAGGATCCAGCTCCGTCCTAGCCTTGGTGGGCCAACCATGGGGTCGAAAGATGAAAGCCTTGATTTCATTCAATAAATAACGAATAGATTTTAAAGGAAACAAGAAAAAAGTAATCGTCCCTATTCATCCTTCACAAGGTGAACCATGGACCGAACCCATAGACGAAGAGTTCGATGTCCGACAAATTTATCAAATCCAGAATGATGAAGACTATACAGAGCCAAATATTTATGGAGAAATTCATTTTGGGAATCAAAACTCAATTGGCTATAATTCAAACTCAGAATTATATGATTGGGAGATGGAAAATTATGAAACTCAAGCAAGAGGATACTAGACCATCCAAGCCATCTCGAAAAAACTAACACGCCAATGTTTTTCTGTGTCCATCATACCAAAGATATTCGAAAGAAAAATTAGGGAATACCCTTCTCTAGCACCAATTCAAGTAGAGAAAAAATAGTGTCTTTGGTATAAAGAAAGAGAGTCATTAGTCCTCCATAAAGAACAAGTTTCCAAAAACATAGGTGAGCACGGTCGACTACAAATCCTGGTCGAAACATTTATAGGCCAAGTTGCTCGATGGTGGGATACCCATCGGTTGAGACTACAAAGGTGGACAACATCTTCGACATACTTCGTTGAAATATTCGGCGGAAGGAAGCTAACTAAACAGGCACAAATACTTGTCTTCACACAAGGACAAGATCCTGAAAAACATATAAATATATGCGAAAGAGAATGGAGAAGACTTGGTTACAAAGATGAACGCATATGGCTGCACCTATTTCCATCCACATTGGATGATTTACCAAATAAGTGGTATAATATGGAAGAATCTCGAGTCGAAACGTTCGTACGGAACGAACTCATTGAAAACTTTACCAAGGACATTAAATTCATACCAGAAGATGACAAATTGGTTGAAGCAACGAAACAAATGAAAACATTTATACAACCGACTGTTAGTCATACTTCGACACAAAATCATAACCAACCGAAAGAATCATGTAATAACATTCGGTCTAATAGAATACCACAGTCGATAAGACTTCTACTAGAAAATGAGCATACACATGGAAAAGGATTTTAGTGGAAACCCGATCATCCAGAATTGGTAAAACCAATTAGAACAATAGTTAAGGTCAAATAAATTGACAAAGAACATACCAATCGAATGAAAACAACAGACTTTCCAGAATCATTTTCTTAGTTCAAGGAGGGAATTTGATAAATAAATGAAAGCAAGGCGCCAGAATGGATGGACGCAAAGGTTAAAACCAAAGAAATTGACATATCTAATGACAATAGACCAAAAATAATGAGAATAGGTGACTACTGGAGAGAGAAACAAATAACAAAAATAATTAATCTACTGAAATAATTCCATAATGTCTTTACCGAGACTATAAAGATATTAAAGGGTTATTGCAGGAAATGGGTGAAATGAAGATTGATATCAAACCTAACGCAAGGCCTATCAATAAAAGACCTTACAAATTGCCTCACAAATATAAGGAAATAGTGAAAAAATATATCGACAATATGTTAGAAGCAGACATCATTTATCCAATCGACTCGTCGGAATGGGCAAGCCCAATGGTTCTTCAATCGAAAATACATGACCCGATAAAACTGAGAATATGTGTCGATTTCCGGGAACTGAGTAAAGTCACTTTGACAGATCCATTCTCGACACCATTTGCAGAGGAAATCCTAAATGAAGTCGCAGGACATGAGTGCTACTCGTTTACAAATGCATTTTCATGATACAATCAAGTCCCAATTGCCAAGGAAGATCAGAAAAAGACAACATTCATTTGTGAATTTGGTTCATTCACTTATAAAGTTATGCCATTCGGTCTTAAGAATGCACCAGCTATATTCTCAAGAATAGTAGTCAAAGAATTTTAGGAATACATATATAAAACAATGGCTATGTACTTCGATCACTAGACAATTTACTCCATGTTGAAATATCATTGCAAATGGTTAAGACTAATACTAAAATGCTGTCGACAAATCCAACTATCCCTCAACATAAATAAATGCATCTCTTTTACCCCTATAGGAATTCTATTGGGACATATTGTATACAAAGAAGGAATCAAAGTTGACTTCACAAAAATAAAAATCATCCTCGACTTAAAACCTCCAGTGAACCCAAAACAAGTCAGAGTGTTATTAGGGCATATGGGGTATTACAACAAATTCATTCGTCACTATTCAGATATGACATACCCCTTGGAATAACTATTAAAATATGATCAGGAGTTTGAATGGACTGAAGAATGTGATGTATCCTTCGACACTCTAAAGAGGAAACTAGTCGAAGCACCTATTCTCAGGTTTCCAAATTGGTTAGTCAAGTTTCACGTACACATTGACGCATCAGGCATAGCCATAGGCGCAATATTAACACAACCAAGAGACGGTGGGATGGACTACCCAATTATGTATAGCAGCAGAAAACTATACAAAGCATAATGCAATTACTCCACCACAGAAAGGGAAGCATTAGGAATGGTCTTTGCAATCCAAAAGTATCAACATTACTTATTAGCTAACCCCTTTATATTTTACAATGATCATCAAGTGCTAAAAGATTTGGTAAACAAACCTTTACACCACGAAAGAATCTGTCGTTGGATGTTATTATTCCAACAATTCGAATTTGAAGTAGTAGTCTGACCAGGAAAGCTAAATGTCGGAACCGACCACTTATCATGAATCGACACAGGGGAGGAACCGATAGGAGTTGAAGACGATCTTCCAAATGCACATCTGTTTCGAATAGAAGCTGTACCAACATAACTAGAAGAAATAACTCAATTTTTAGAGACGGCTCAAGCACCTGAAGGTATGACCACTAAAAAGAAACAAATTATAGCAATGAAAGATGCACCATATAGCCTAATTAATGGATTCCTATATAAAATAGGCTTGGATGAAGTACTTCGTCAATGTGTGTTAGAACATGAAACAGAAAACATAATGCATGAAGCACACTATGGACGAGCTGGAGGAAATTCTCATTCAAAAACAACTGCTAAAAATATCCAACAGTCTAGACTATGTGGCCGACATTACACAAGGATTGTCAAATGTTTGTTAGTAAATGTGCTCGTTGTTAGTAAATGCGCTCGTTGTCGACAAAACGGCACCAAAGAAGACCATATCCGTGACCACCAAAGCAAAGGAGTTGTAGTCCAATGCGACCCTGTTGATAAAACGATTAGAGAATATCAGTAAGGAAAAAGTACAGGAAACTTCTTGGGTAATATTATGGAGATAAATTAAGAAATGGGCATATATAGACAGAAAAATGAAACAAGAAGCACATAAAGTAAGTACCAGTACCATCATGAGCTAAATCAATGCACCTCTTATGGCGAGCTTCGGTGGAACGAAATAAATAATAGAAAATTTATCATTAGTCAATATCACAATGGGAAGTTTTATTTTTATAAACCTATTGAGATATCTGATGAAGTCATTTACAAACTTACATGGTTTTCTAACAAAGGAATACTATCTCTATCAGTTCCAAACCTGAGTTGGTTGAAAAACTAACAAGTACAACAACTGGGAAAAACTCTAAGGGCTGATAGTCGATCAAATCAAGGCCATAACACCCAAGATGGTCACCAAAATTGTGTCCAAAATTCTAACCGTTACAGGGAGAGGGTGCGATCTGAGGCTTGACATGTTGGAAGATGTCAACACTATAGAAAAATTAGGGAAAACCTATTGTTGGGCTCAATATGTAGCTGACATGATCAAAGGAATATGTGAAAAATGTTAGGAAACAGGAGCAGCGATCAGATTCCCTTCATTGATCATATGGATTGCTATGTATTATTTATGTCTCGTAGGAGACCAACAGTTCCTGGAACCAACAAGATTCCATATGTGGCACTTCAAGCCATTCTCAATGGATGGGAACTCACAGGAACTTGAAGCAACCAAAGTGCTACTAGAAAACTGGTTTCAAAACTTAAAGGTCCTAACAAGCAGATGGAGGGTTCCACAAAACATTTGAAGATGTATGCCACTGACAATGCACATTCAGTTGGAGCTCGACCATATTGTAGTATGGTACATGCAAGGAGCTGCAGTGAAGGATAAACACCTTGAATGTTACCCAATAGATGAGGAGATATTTAAAGAGTTGTCCCGACAATCCAATACTAAGATGTCCATACCAATGGCTGCAAAGAAAAGAAATCAACCAATTTTAGAACCTCTAACCGACCAAGAAAAAGAGGAATATTATGAAGTATACCTTCATATCAACACTTTCACTTCGGAGGAAACTCCAATAGAAGAGAAAAATACTTTTCATATTGTAACAATATCACAACCACAGCAAGCCCTTGTACTAACCAAACAATAGGAGGAGGAGCAGGGTGAACAGACAGAGGAAGAAACACATTTCGACAAACCTGCTTATGCTATGACAAAGTAGAATCTTTGACAATTAGCACAGGAAATATCAAAGTCAACGAAGAAGAAATATATTCCAACAAAAGGGAAAGGGAAGCGCAAACTCATCCTGCTAGAGGAGTCAGACGATGATGAAGAGTTACTCGACAGATCTGCTGACATCTTGGAGGAGGCTTTGAAGAACAAAATATATGTCGAGATGCAGTTCAAACGCTTCGTAGAAGCAAAATCCAAACAAGGAAAATCCAAAAAGGTAAGAGTCGCCACCACCCTGAAGTCGATCCTATCATATTTAACCTTTACTCCTCCACCACCATCCCCAACTAGAATAATCGAAGAAGAGATACCAAACCCAACCAATGTCGTCTCACCAAACCCCTATAAAGATATAATACCTGAAACTCTCAAAGAGAAATTTGATAAAGATGTTGACCTACAACAATTTATCAACAATCTGTCCAACCTGTTTTGCAATTCCTAGCAAATAAACACCATCATCGAGTCAAGTTATGCACGATGACTTCTCACCCAGTAAGCCAACCAAGCCTCGCCAGAATCGAAAGTTATGGGAATCATTAAATCCTCATTCATACGAAACCCCGACAAATCATCCCACATTGTCGCAACTCAAATTTCATCATTTACACCATCTATCCCAAATCCTCCATCCCCAGTTAATGAAGTAGACGAGGGAGCAGTTGTTCTTGATGCAGACAATCAAGTAGAAACACCAGCAACAAATCAATAAATAGCCAACCTCATTGACTCTGAAGAAACCGACAACCCTGTCGAATTTCAACCTGAAGTTGAAAATATCATGCCGACAGATGACCTTCCAACCACTCCATCAAACCCAGAAAAACCACCATCACCTACACCACCATTATCCTAAGCCCCACCTCCAAACCTAGATCTACTGTCTACACCAACGAAATATGCACAAACAGCAATAGAACTCATCCTTGAGATACAGTAGGTAGACATGTTGCTGCTGGAACTATCCCAAAAAAAAATTTACATTTTTTAGGACCCCCTTTAAAATCTTAGTTTTGCTTCTTAGGCTTAGAGTTTGAAATCCAGGATTTGTGGTTTGTTTCTATCATGGAAAAATTTCGAGAGTTTTGTTTTTTACTAAGGCATAAATATGCTTCTAACCCGCTATAGTAGATGGTTTTTCAAGTTCCGAGCCGCTACAACGGATAGATTCTTTTGTTTCAAGCCACAACGGCAGGTGACTTTTGGTTTGAATATCAGAAAGGCTTCTGATTTTGTTTATCGAGCTACGGCGGATGGTTCCCTACTTTTAAGCCACTACAGTGGAAATTTTATCGATTGTCGAGCCACTATGGTGGGCATTTTTTCAGTTTGACTATCGAGTAAACTTCCAATGGTTTTTTTCGTTAAGACGGATCGTTTTTCTAGCCCATGGCCACTACGACGGCTATTCTTTTTGTTTGCGTCTTTGTTTCATTTATCGAATTAATTACGGTGAAGGCTTCTTGATTTCATGCTGCAACAATGGATGAAGAGTAGTGTTGAGAATAGGAACTTCTTTCAACATGTTTTTATCACTTTGCCTCCACGGTGGGCATGTTTGCAGTTCATTTGCAAGAATTATGGCGATCTTTTAGAGAATCTCTGGCTGGTGTCTTTCTTTGTTGCTGCCGCTACGGCGGAGAAGGTGCCTTGTTGATAACCCATTTCTCACCAATCCTGCTATGGTGGAGGAGTCTTCACCAACGAGCCGTTACAACGACAGTTTTCTTAATTACCTTCCGATGCCTTGTGACCGACGAAGTCGTGAAAGAAGTGCGGGCGTATTGAGCTGATGATAGTGGTCGTATTGGAATGTTAGAGCCATCATTGTCAGGGTTGTTTTCATATTGACTTATCGTTCACCGCCCGATGTCATATTTTTGGTGCCAACGGATTTTGGCCGCACGCGTGCGAATTCAATGGTTTTACCTACCACTTTTAAAGGTTTTTCACCAGAATTTGTCTATTTATACCTGGGAAATGGTGTTTTTACCATCGGTTTTTATGCTGAAAGGTTGAAATATTTGTTGTGATTTTATCCCATCCTAGAGTTCGTGCGATTGGTGGAGATTACCTGTGGAGATTACATGGCACGTCCTTACTAACTACCTCCGACTGTGTGTCCACTGCCAAGTGGTTTTTCATCCATTTTTATTGGTTTGACGAGTTAAATATGTTTTTGAGCTGTCCTTGGTGTTTTTCTTGAGAAAGTTTGGGTAGGTTTGGTTGTGGGTTTAAAAGGGGGTTTTTCCCTCTCTTTTTTAAGAATCTTCGTTTCCTATTAGCGTTCAAACTTTCCATCACCGCCATACATGTGCTAAGTTTTATTACGTTTGACCATAGAAGTATTTTCCTGCAACCTGTCAAGTTATGACGATTATCCAGGTTCCCAAGATTTTCGTCGGTATGGAGCAAACTAGGTGCTCGCCTTCGAGAGTTTTTAGGGTTTACAATCTCCTCATCTTAGGAAAACCTAATAGGTTTCAGCGCTATATCTATTGGCCATGGGACGTTAAACCGGAGATGTGAACCTATGGCATCACTGCCCTGAGCATCACAGTGTGGATTTTTGGGTCTTGAAACTTCTAGGGTCTTTGCATGGAAGTGCGGAAAAGCTTCGCAGTAGTTAGGTTGCATTTTCATTTCTAGGGTATAGAGGTCCAGGTTTGCCTATGTCTATAGGTTTTATTGCCAAACTTTGACCCACTGACCTGCATCATTTGTCTTGACCTAATGGCTAGAGATATCACGGTAATACAAAATACTGATGATTGTGTTGGGAAGTTTTCTTAGTGTATCATATCCAGTTTGTTTTATTGCATAAGTTTTAATGATGTAAATACTAAAACGTTTTCTGGGTTTTTCGCAGTCAATGCTCGTACTCAACAGTATGATGAAGAGAGGTAAAGAGAAAGATAAGATTGTCGATTATGAATCGAATGCAGAGGTTGCAGAATTTGCACCGATACCAAGGGTAGATATCATTTATGAGGATACAAAGGCAATCACTGGAGCTGAGCCCGAGTTCAAATGGGGTCAGATTTATCACTTTTTGGCAGAAAAGAAAGTTCCAAAAGCGGGGTTGGAAGACCTGGCCCTGTATGATAATGTGCTGAGATCTGGGATAACCAAGGTGAGCACTAGACCGTAAATTTTCCCTTGTGCAGAAGTCATTGGATGGATTCTTCCTAGGATAGACACAACAGGGATGTTGATGAACGATGCAGAGAACAAAGTATTTGCATCCTTTGCACCGATATTTGTATCAGCAACATACAACTTTCCCAAAAAAGGAAATTAGCGTGACAACAGAGTGGGTGAAGAGCTTGAAACTCTATTACGCTACCACAGCTAAGATGATGATGGTTGAGGGAAATAATTTTAGACACAAGTAGTTGGGGGAGTACAAGACAACTGATCTAAGTACCCCATATAGATTAATAGTGTTGCTGTTGAACAAGATTTATCGAAGAGATGATGGGAAGTTTTGCAATTTTGGGTGGATTGCACTGATCTACCATATAGCTATGAAAGGAACAGTCTTCAATTGGGCTGACATAATAGCCAAAAAAAATTCCACCTCTATCAAAGCATCCCAAGCAAGTTTGCACCTCAGCAAGTCTGAATTTTATATGCCTTCCTTCTTAGTGGACTGCATTCTTTACCACCATCGGTTTGAAGGGATAAAGTGCATATGGAATGGAGGGAAAGCCCCTATATATATAGATTACCAGATGTTGGGGTCTCACAAATATGATAATCACTATAAGATGATTTGTGAAGAATTCTTGATGCCCTTATATAAGCTCATTTTTCTAGAAGAATGTCCATGCCTATCTAAATGAGCCTTGGAGTCTATTAAAGAATATGGGGATTACTTCTTCTTAGAAGAAGGCACCTATTTGAGGATGTATGGGGGAATGAAAGCACCCTCATTTCTACCAAAGTGCGCAACAGATTATATAGTCCACAAAGATGCTGTTAGACAACTTTTCCTAAATGGATTTGGAAGACACCTTTTTGATCTAAAGAAGGATTTGTTCGACCATTACCCTTATGTGTGGATAGTTACAAGTTCACCAAGTTCAATAATGCCCCTAAATTTTTTAAAGACCTGGAACATTTGCATTTTGGTGAAAAGGAATTTCACTGGAATGATTCTCAAGGAAAGGTTGCAGCCTATAAGGCAGCACTTAAAGTAAATTTCGAGTATGCTAATTACGTGGAAAAAGAGGAAGAAATGTATAGGAACATTTACAGCATTACCGCCTGGAAAAATCAGTTGAAACTGAAGACCTTAGCAATCAGGATAAAGGCAGTGGAAGCAGCAATCTAGAACCAAAATGCCAAGAAGAGTAAGCTTCCAGAAAATTAAAAGAAGATACTTCCCAACAACTGGAAGAAGGCACAAGAAAGCTCTTCGCTGAAGAGAATAAGCAAGTGTTGGGAAAAATATTGTCTTGAATAATTTACCTAATATTTAATTATCGACTGGGGTTGGTAGGATTAGATTTGTTACAAAATATATGAAAAGGTAGAGGGATTCTTATGGTATAGTGGTAATACTTTAGTAAACAAAAGATTGGAAGGTCTTTCAAAATGAAAGACTGAGTTGAACTCCTAAGAAATCAACTTCTTAAGATAACAGAAACAGAGGACTAGGGAAGAGTGGTATCAAGTTATACTACTTTACTATATAAACAACTATGAAAATACAAAGATGTGGACAGTGTGATAACAATGAATGATTCTTTATAAGAAGGTCTATTTTACTGATAAACAACTTCTTAAGAACTGGCTACACAAAGAAGAATTTACAACATCTAACTATACATGCAACTAATAGATGGACACTAATTCCATTCTCCTTGACTATTTTGAGGATAAGGGTTTACTGTAATTGGGACAGGAGCAGGAGAAGTGTTAAAATGGATTTCAAATGAGGTGAAGAAACTAAAGGGAATCAGATCTAACTTAATCTCTATGAAAATATGTAGACTAAGAATCGTCCAATTACAGGCTATAGTAAACATGATGATCTATAAGCAAATAAATCCTATTTGCAAAAGATAAAATAAGATTACAAGAAGGTAGACATGATTTATGAATAAGCAGAAAACTTATAAAGATGATCTAAATTATATTCTATAAATTCCTTTAATAACCATACGATTAAGAGAACAAATCATATTTTTATGAGAAATGACACCTAACCTATTAATGCATTTAAAACTTCACATGTGAAGGAGCAATTCAAATTTAATTACAAATCAATACAATAGATCAAAACACGTGACATAACTCTTAGGCATAAGGTGAGAAGAAATAAAAAAGAATAATAGGGTTTAACAAATAGTCTAAACAATCTCACCTAAGGGTCTTAACAGAAAATACAATCACTATCTAACTACCACTATCAAAACCGAATCAGAAAACAAAGGAGATAAGCTCAAAACATATTAAAAACACGTAGGGTTGAATGAAACACTGGACAATAGGTTGAAATGAAGGTCCGTATGAAAGGCAGAATAAACTGTCTAAATGACAGTCTGTCTGAAGAAAATACTAAAATTTCGAGAAAACAGTGAATTTAAATGATTTGTTGAGAGCAGCTGACTCATTCATATGAGCTAATGAAATATTGAAAGAGAAAAACGTAAATCCACTTACTGATTGAATCTTATGGAAACATAATCTAAAGTAACTCATAATTCAAAAAGGAAATTACATTATTGACGAACTGAAATATACTTAAGAAAAAACAAAAATAAATAAAGCTAGATTTACTGTGACTTAACCAAAGGAATCTAGTCTAAAAAATCAAGCAATGAACTGTAAAAACTTTGAAAAGAAATTTAGAAACTATTCTAGGTGCAACCGGTTGCTAGCTTGTAAAGGAAAACTACATAATCAGCATGATAAAAATGAAATCTATACTACATAAATTAATTAACATAAACAATTATAAGAATGAAATTGCATAAATAACTTATAAACAAGACTATACTAATGTAGAGTTTTTCGGGAAATTCCGTAGTAGTCATTTTTAAGTCAACGTTTTGATTCCAAATCGGGAACCATCATCAGGACAAGTAGTCTAATGGATTAGCGAAATCTCTGGAGTAATAAATAAGCTCTACTCAGTAACCTCTCTAACAATAGCTTATTTATTACTCCAGAGCTGCATCTAATCCAATAAACTACTTGTCCTGATGATGGTTCCTGATTCGGAATCTAAACGTCGACTTAAAAATGACTACTACGGAATTTTCGGAAAAACCCTACATTAACCTAACTCACCGCAGAAACTTACATACTGAAAAGGAATATACTAGTTACAAAGAAAGAAAATAGTGAAACATACACAAACAATGTAAAACTTTGGTTGTCGGGGGGCCTCCCAGCAAACAGAGTAATGCTTTGATAATGGAACACGATCATGCACAACATAATATAACTTTCATTAAACCAAAAGGTAGCATTACAGAGTTTTGTGTTAAACTGATAAAATGGATAACTATCTCGCTATCCTTACTAACTCCATTGATTCTATTAACTATTAGCCACGAGCTATCAACTATTAACATTCAAAGATTAACTATTCCTCGCATGAGATCATCTCCATATATAGTGTTTTTACAGGAGGTGAGCAAGTCGACCCTTTTAGTGGTCAACTGCTCTTACGATAAGGCAGTCATTATGACAAGTAACTACATTGACAACCAACAGATGGCATTCCCTTCTTCTTCACAAATCTGGTTCCTTTCTAGCATGCGATGTGACATATGAAATCGGTCTTAATTGGAGCCAGCGTCAAGGTGTCACGCAGAGACATCATATGAGCGCTCTTCCAGAAGGAGGCTCATACTAATATGCTAGTGCATGGTCACAACAGTTTATGGCCGTTACATTCCTTTAATGGACAAAAATCCACTATCAACAATGCGCGGTTGATTCGGTGGTTCAAACAGTGAGCTGGACGATGTGCTCGATACACTCTATGCACATCTAGGATGAATGCTATGTTGCTCGTTGGTTTGTTGAAGACCAGTATGTTACGAAGAGAAATTACTATGGCTTGGGATACCACAACAGACAGCTAGACTCCAGAAATCAATCTTTCCCAATATGCAATAGAAATAAAAACATCTAACACTAAAGGATCGAACCTCGTACCTTATTCCGGACGGTTGAAGTAGATCCCCATTGAGCTTTCTAATCTTCAGCTTGAATTGGTATAGCACGTCCTCAACAACAAGTAAACAATACAAGCATACTATATTTCATGGTGTTAGATCTATTCTAGCATATATAATCAATAATGTAAAAGCATTTGACATATTCCAATGGATACAATATTCATTCAAATACACATTACTGGACATGAAAAGATATTTCTATTAATATGAATCAGAGATTACAAGTGATAACCTCTGAAGGCACGTCTACGAACCGGAGAAACTGAATCCCCCACTTGGGCCTCCACCACCTCAATCCTCCATCACTTCGATAGCAAGCTTACTAGCAAAAGGCAATCTTGGGAAGAACACAACAGTGCTCCAAGGGACAAAGGTATGCAGACTCAAGTATAGTTCTGGCAACAATGGACTATAGTTTCGATACTCTCAATTCTCTCTTATTCTTTCAATGTCTCAATGGGTTCCTTATATAGCTTTTTAAATGGATACTGAAAGGTCGAATCTGTGCGATCTCAAGGCATATGGAAGGCCAGGAGTCATATGAGTTGGATCCAAGTCAAGGAATGCTCCAAAGGATTTTGGATTATGCACACATCCCAATGTACGCGACTATAGAGGGAATATCCGCGTATGTATGCGGTTATCGAGGAAAAGGCCGCGTATATCACTTTTCTAATGTTTTTATTGATGGTCAATGATACATCAAAAGACAACAAGTGGTCCATAGGGGCTAATGAGTCTGCAGCGGGACAGGGGAAGGCCATACAATGTGTGATTCACCTAGTGTGGTAAAATCCGCTATAACAGATGCCCCCTAATGTATGAGATCAGAGGGGTTATACGATGGCCGAAATACATTATAAGTCCATCCCAGAAGTGAAGTGATGAAGGTACCCAAATGGAAGACCAGCCACCCAATCAGCATAATACCATAATACAACTCTGCATATAACTGCAAATACATATAGCAGTCCCGGATACATAAGAGTACAATGGCCATGAATAGGCA
Organism: Pseudotsuga menziesii; assembly: GCA_001517045.1. NCBI lineage: Eukaryota > Viridiplantae > Streptophyta > Pinopsida > Pinales > Pinaceae > Pseudotsuga > Pseudotsuga menziesii. The sequence goes on along the minus strand of LPNX010623324.1, from coordinate 4,995 downwards.
TGAAACATGATAACACATATGTGGTCATCGCCACGTACAATATACATAGATCAGAATCTCCATGATGAAGATATACAAAGTACCATGATCTCCACAAAGGCTGAAGATATATAACAAATCAAGATCTCCATAGTGGCTGGAAATGTCTGACATATACTGGAAGAAGTCACGAGAGCTGAAATCTCATGAACACTGGCACGATCAAGGAGGTAGCATATAGTGGATGCCACCAATCTGGAAGGTCTTCTACACAAACCGCTACGAGTACATGTCCTACTATGCGAATAGAGGTGTCGAGGTCGAACATAGTAGTCCATCATCTGATTACCGGTCATTGATGTATACCGTTAATAGACGCGAGATCACCCACCAATAATGAAAATGGGAATCAAGGTACTAGAGTGCAAACTAACAAGTGTGAATAAATGTGTTGAGGTCGAACACTTGAGAGAATCCATCGATCAGGGGACATTGATGTATTCCCAAAACTGTCAATGGCGAGAGAACCTTCCACTGATGACTGCAAGTCTCAAGGCACTCAAAATGACTCTAGACTCCAATCCCAGAATAAATGATCTGAAGTCGATGGGATGAAATCCGCTGGAAGGAGGGCATTAGGGCATCCCCCATCATCCAATAGGAGGTACTCAGTAAGGCTGTGTAATATGGAAGAACTCGATCATAAGGTGCACGAAAAAGTAACTGTACCGGGAATGGCCGACATGCAAAGTCAAGATAACTGAGGAATGGCTGACTCAGGTTTCAACTTCCTTCGAACAAGAGCATAACGGTGTATGGTGACTAAATGAAGGCAGCATAGACTCGATATACAAACTGGGACATCTCTATGACGCAGGAGGCATCAGTAGAGGCTCCATAGGGCTGGAAGCTTAACCAGTCGGTGGAGATAAAACTCAAATAACGAGTACAGCTCCTAAGTCAAACTATAACCCAACCAATGGATGTGATATACAGTGCTCTGTTTGAAGGCGACACGACTCGACAGCTGCCAAAGATAATATCTTTTCTTGTCTAGCTTTTTGGTTTTTCGATTTTTTTGGTCTTTTTCAGTTATTTGAAAAGCTTGAAAAAAGAATAAACTAGCTTTATAGTTACAAACTAGGAGGATACGAGTGTCATTTAGAGCAAACAAACTAGTTCCAAGCAGTGGAACATACCTATGCTCAATGAAAGGATACATGTGTAGGATATCGACACTCGGGGGAAAATCCCCTCCCGGTAAATAGGGAATCAAGCTGCGAAGGATATAAATAAAGGCTCTACATGGCTAGACATGAGACAAGCTCGGGCTATATGGCTGAAACGCAATGTCAGGGAAGCCGGCATAAAGCTCAATAATACAGGCAAAGCTCATGATAATGCATTCACAACTTGATACAAGGGAGTCCGGGGGGTCACGGCCAGCATAAGATCAAGAGGAGTATGAGGCTCCTGCTAAATGTCATGGCAATACTATACAACAGACTCCCACACCCTAAAGGGGGAAACATCGGCATGGGCACCAAATGCAAATAAGGCGCTAACTAGGGTACCCATGTAAGGTGAGTCTCTACCACTCATATCATGCCACTTCTATAGCAGCAAGAAGGTTCCGTGACATAATAGAGTGGGTTCGTACCTAAGGATATAGTGACATGGTCATAAGGTCATGCAAAATGCAAACGGTGGTGAACCTAACCTATACGCCAGTATAGACGTTATACCTGAGATCAGTACGAACAGGTCAATCCAAAGGCTGAAACGGCGCTGAAAATAGTCTTCTACATCACCAATTAAGTCATAAATGGTCCAAAATGGTTAGAAACGGTCAAAACTATAGGAAAGGGGGTAAAAGTTTTCAAATATTTGAAAATTGTTCTATAAATAGTAAAAAATAGAAATCATCTGAAACTTTTACCCATTCGAGCTCTGATATTCAACTGCAAATTCCAGGAGATCCAGCCGGCAGAATTCACAACCGATTCTTCCAGGTATTTACTCATGTTCTCATCTTGCATTTCAATACAATTTTTATAATTTTTCATGGTCAAATGAATTTTTAAAGGCCAAACTTACATGAGCGCTACGGCCCACGCGGGTATCGAGGCTTTTTCCGCGTATAGGGCTGGTTATACGTGGAAAAGGGACCAGAAACCGCGTACATACGCGGTTGTTTTGAAAACAGCCGCATATGACGCCGCGCATAAGGATTTGCAAGAATCTAATGAACATTTTGGTCAAAATCTCATGCAGGATGGTGCTAGAGTGGCGAGAACGCAAGCACGGTGATGTAGAGGAAGCAGTAAGGGCTGATAGAATGGCTCAAGAAGCTCTAAGAAGGTGTGGACTCTACAAGTTTTGGTGCCTAGTTGGCTTGAGGGCCAAACCAGGACTACTACAGATGCTTGTAGACTATTGGGATCTGGACTCAGAGTCCTTCCGATTAGATGGTATGTCCCTCACCATTGAGGTGGAGGATATCTATTTTATCACAGGTCTATCATGGCGAGGTGAGATGGTGAACCTTCATGCCCGAGGAGGGCCAGGTCATGGGCTGACTATCGACGAGTACATAGCTGTGTACTGCTACCCAGAGACGGAGAAGGTGGGGAGCCAAGTTCCCACCAATGCTATACAGGTACTGGGCCTAAAGTCCATACTACTGACGCTTGGCAGGATAGCAGTCTTAGCATCACTCCATCAGGCCTCTTGGCCACTGATGTTCTATGCGGTGGAGTGCATGACACCGACCATCTATGACTGGAGCACTTCCCTACTGAGCAACATGAAACATCAGCTCAGTGAGTGCAAGGCAGGTAGGATACAGAACTTCGGGTTCAGCAGTATCTTGAGCACATTTTTCTTCGAGCGTATTCCAGGATTGAGCCCTAGAGTGGATGTTCCTCTCCACGGGGTTCGAGATCTGGCCCAACGACGTTGGGAAGACGCGATGTGCAGACTGGGGGGCGGTAGGGTGGCCAACCCTTATCCAGCAGACTTTTTTCCATGGTGGCGATGACAAATTGTTGCCATATAGGACTACCCTTATGCAAGGATAGACTTCCGGGGAGACCCGGACATGCCATTACCACCAGGATCAGCATATGGAGACATAGGTAACGAATCTCGACCCTTAATCTTTTTAAAATTTTTGAAGTATTTAATTTTTTTTGTGTTTTCTTGATTAATGGAATCAAAAAGACATGGTTTTGGGTGACAATACATAATGACATCTACCATTCATGTGTAGATGTGGGACCACGATGACCAGAGGGCTTCCCACGTCATAGATGGAGGGGAAGAGGAGATGATATCACTGGTGTGGATGCAGAGCGAACGCTCCAAAGCATCCATACCAACTTCGTACGACTGACTCACAGGATTCCCATGGCGCAAGTCGAGGACTTGCCTGAGGATATGCAAAGACAGGTAGTGGGTGTATCACGCGCATGGGTGCGATTATTCTGGCGGCTATCTAGAGCCATGGTGACATATCATGATCACAACCCTCATCCACCTCCACAGGACTAGACACCTGGGAATGTATCTATTTTGTACTACCGTGTATATGATGGTGGCTTTCAAAGCCTCAATTTTGTATTATGACATTATGTATTACCACATTTTTGATGTATATAAAAAAGTTTTATGGTGATCGGTTTATTTATTTACATGTGTAAAAATTGTGTTTATGATTAATTTATAATGAATGAAACAATTGCCAATCTAACACATAGTTAGCATATGAGCCAGCAATTTGATTATAATTTCTTGGAATGTGTATATATGTTATGTTCTCAAATTGTCGTTCTATCAACTCACACGTAAGAATATCCTCAATAACGTCGGATCTCTAACATGGTACAAACCATTGAGCTGTGACACTACTAACTCTGAATCAAGATGTACCTCAAGAGAGAGAACACCATGCGAAATGGCATCCCGTAGAAGCTCGATAACGGCACTATATTCAACAACATTGTTGGAATATGGCCGTAGACATACACCTCCTGAAGATAGTACACGACCCATAGGAGTATAAATCACCCAAGCAGCTGAGGCTGAGTGTTGAGTGTGACGGCTTGCACCATCCGCAAATCCTATGTAGGTGGAAGATTCCATTGACATCTGCCACAAGAAATGGAAACTAATCACAAACCCGATCACGATAAACAAGACCTAACTATGCAAAAACGCTGTACAATAATATACAACAAACAGCCTTGGCTAAAGATCATGCATAGTATTTCTTAAGATAGAGCCCATTTCTAGGCTCCGCCAAGGCTGTCCCTTTGTAATCCACTAACTCGTAGGCACCCTTCTCTAATACACGCTTGACCACGTAAGGACCACACCACATAGGATTGAACTTCCCTGCCCCCAAGGGTTCTTTCGATTGATCCCACAAAAGGACCAAGTCTCCCTCACTAAACACTCTCGGATGGACAGACTTATCGTATTGGGCCTTCACGTGACGCTTATTAACCTCTAGAGTCACCAAGGCATCTCTACGCTGCTCATCGAGTTGCTCAAGGTGAACCAAACGCTCCTCCAAAGGTGAAGTGTCTGGTAAGAGTTCCACAGCTAACTTCAATGAAGGAATCTCGCATTCAACTGGCAATATTGACTCCACTCCATGAACAAGCTGATATGGAGAAAAACCAGTGGTAGTCTTTATCGCGGTTCGGTATGCCCACAAAGCAGGGTACAACATAATATGCCAATTCATCTTGCTTTGTGCGATGGTTCGTTGGAGAATGGAATTAAGTGATTTATTCACTGCTTCAACCTGTCCATTCGCTTTAGGATAGTAAGAAGAGGAGTGCTCTTACTTATATCCTAACTTGGAGGCCAACTCTTCCATCATACGATTCTGAAAGTGCGAGCCATGGTCAATGACAAGCTCTCTCGGAATCCCGAACCTAGAGATGATTTGGTTGAATACGAAGTGAGCGGCTGTCTCACTGTCGGATTTTACTGTAGGCATTGCCTCAG
>LPNX010623275.1:206254-226102 GCA_001517045.1 Pseudotsuga menziesii | reverse complement strand
TCATCACCTTCATCATCATCATCATCACCATCCTCATCCTCATCATCACCATGATCATTGGTCATCGATCATCATCACCATCCTCATCCTCGTCATCACCATAAACATTGATCATCGATCATCATCACCATCCTCATCCTCATCATCAGCATCACCTTCCTCATCATCATCATCATCATCATGAACATCATCATCACCATCATCATCATCATGATCAACATCATCACCACCATCGTCATCATCATCATCCCTCCTCCTCCTCCTCCTCCTCCTCCTCATCATCATCAACATGATCATCATCATCACCATCAACATCATGAACATCATCATCACCACCGTCGTCATCATCATCAACATCAACATCATCATCGTCATCATCATCCTCCTCATCATCATCATCACCTTCATCATCATCATCATCACCATCCTCATCCTCATCATCACCATGATCATTAGTCATCGATCATCATCACCATCCTCATCCTCGTCATCACCATCCTCATCCTCATCATCAGCATCACCTTCCTCATCATCATCATCATCATCATGAACATCGTCGTCACCATCGTCGTCATCATGATCAACATCATCATCACCATCGTCATCATCATCATCCCTCCTCCTCCTCCTCCTCATCATCATCAACATGATCATCACCATCACCATCAACATCATGAACATCATCATCACCATTGTCGTCATCATCATCAACATCAACATCATCATCGTCATCATCATCATCATCATCATCACCTTTATCATCATCATCATCACCATCCTCATCCTCATCATCACCATGATCATTGATCATCGATCATCATCACCATCCTCATCCTCATCATCACCAAGATCATTGATCATCGATCATCATCACCATCCTCATCCTCATCATCAACATCACCTTCCTCATCATCATCATCATCATCATGAACATCATCGTCATCATGATCAACATCATCATCACCATCATCATCATCTTCATCCTCCTCCTCCTCCTCCTCATCATCAACATGATCATCATCATCACCATCAACATCATGAACATCATCATCACCATCGTCGTCATCATCATCATCATCTTCATCCTCCTCCTCCTCCTCATCATCAACATGATCATCATCATCACCATCAACATCATGAACATCATCATCACCATCGTCGTCATCATCATCAACATCATCATCATCATCATCATCATCATCAACATCCTCATCATCATCATCACCTTCATCATCATCATCCTCACCATCCTCATCCTCATTATCACCATGATCATTGGTCATTGATCATCATCACCATCCTCATCCTCATCATCACCATGATCATTGATCATCGATCATCATCGCCATCCTCATCCTCATCATCAGCATCACCTTCCTCATCATCATCATCATCATAATGACCATCATCGTCACCATCATCGTCATCATGATCAACATCATCATCACCATCATCAGCATCGTCGTCGTCGTCTTCATCCTCATCATCCTCATCATCATCATCACCTTCATCATCATCATCATCACCATCCTCATCCTCATCATCACCATGATCATTGGTCATCAATCATCATCACCATCCTCATCCCCATCATCAACATCACCTTCCTCGTTATCATCATCATCATCATCGTCATCATGATCAACATCATCATCACCATCGTCATCATCATCATCATCATCATCCCTCCTCCTCCTCCTCCTCCACATCATCATCATCAACATAATCATCATCATCACCATCAACATCATCAACATCATCATCACCATCATCGTCATCATCATCAACATCAACATCATCATCGTCGTCATCATCATCCTCATCCTCATCATCACCTTCATCATCATCATCATCACCATCCTCATCCTCATCATCACCATGATCATTGGTCATCGATCATCGTCACCATCCTCATCCTCATCATCACCATGATCATTGATCATCGACCATCATCACCATCCTCATCCTCATCATCAGCATCACCTTCCTCATCATCATCATCATCATCATGAACATCATCGTCACCATCATCGTCATCATGATCAACATCATCATCACCATCATCATCATCATCATCACCTTCCTCATCATCATCATCATCATCATGAACATCATCGTCACCATCATCGTCATCATGATCAACATCATCATCACCATCATCATCATCATCCTCATCCTCCTCCTCCTCCTCCTCCTCCTCATCATCATCATTAACATGATCATCATCATCACCATCAACATCATGAACATCATCATCACTATCGTCGTCATCATCATCAACATCATCATCATCATCATCATCGTCATCCTCATCATCATCATCATCCTCATCATCATCATCACCTTCATCATCATCATCATCACCATCCTCATCCTCATCATCACCATGATCATTGGTCACCGATCATCATCACCATCCTCATCCTCATCATCACCATGATCATTGATCATCGATCATCATCACCATCCTCATCCTCATCATCATCATCATCATCATGAACATCATCGTCACCATCATCGTCATCATGATCAACATCATCATCACCATCATCGTCATCATCATCATCTTCATCATCCTCCTCCTCCTCCTCCTCCTCATCATGATCAACATGATTATACTCTTCACCATCAACATCATGAACATCATCATCATCATCATCCTCATCATCATCATCACCTTCATCATCATCATCATCACCATCCTCATCCTCATCATCACATCATCATCATCTCATCGATCATCATCACCATCCTCATCCTCATCATCAGCATCACCTTCCTCATCATCATCATCATCATCATGAACATCATCGTCACCATCGTCGTCATCATGATCAACATCATCATCACCATCGTCATCATCATCATCATCTTCATCATCATCATCCCTCCTCCTCCTCCTCCTCCTCCTCATCAACAACAACATGATCATCATCATCACCATCAACATCATGAACATCATCATGACCATCGTCGTCATCATCATCAACATCAACATCATCATCGTCATCATCATCATCCTCATCCTCATCATCATCCTCATCAGCATCATCACCTTCATCATCATCACCATCACCATCCTCATTCTCATCATCACCATGATCATTGGTCATCGATCATCATCACCATCCTCATCCTCATCATCACCATCCTCATCCTCATCATCAGCATCACTTTCCTCATCATCATCATCATCATCATGAATATCATCATCACCATCGTCGTCATCATGATCAACATCATCATCACCATCGTCATCATCTTCATCATCTTCATCATCATCTTCATCATCTTCATCCCTCTTCCTCCTCCTCCTCCTCCATCCTCATCATCATCATCAACATCATCATCACCATCCTCATCCTCATCATCACCATGATCATTGGTCATTTATCATCATCACCATCCTCATCCTCATCATCACCATGATCATTGATCATCGATCATCATCACCATCCTCATCCTCATCATCACCATGATCATTGATCATCGATCATCATCACCATCCTCATCCTCATCATCAGCATCACCTTCCTCATCATCATCATCATCATCATGACCTTCATCATCATCATCACCATCCTCAACATCAACATCATCATCGTCATCATCATCATCCTCATCATCATCACCATCCTCATCCTCATCATCACCATGATCATTGGTCATCGATCATCATCACCATCCTCATCCTCATCATCACCATGATCATTGGTCATTTATCATCATCACCATCCTCATCCTCATCATCACCATGATCATTGATCATCGATCATCATCACCATCCTCATCCTCATCATCAGCATCACCTTCCTCATCATCATCATCATCATCATGACCTTCATCATCATCATCACCATCCTCAACATCAACATCATCATCGTCATCATCATCATCCTCATCATCATCACCATCCTCATCCTCATCATCACCATGATCATTGGTCATCGATCATCATCACCATCCTCATCCTCATCATCACCATGATCATTGGTCATTTATCATCATCACCATCCTCATCCTCATCATCACCATGATCATTGATCATCGATCATCATCACCATCCTCATCCTCATCATCAGCATCACCTTCCTCATCATCATCATCATCATCATGAACATCATCGTCACCATCATCGTCATCATGATCAACATCATCATCACCATCATCGTCTTCATCCTCCTCCTCCTCCTCCTCCTCCTCCTCATCATCATCAACATGATCATCATCATCACCATCAACATTATGAACATCATCATCACCATCGTCATCATCATCATCACTATCATCATCATCATCATCATCATCATCATCATCATCCTCATCATCATCATCACCTTCATCATCATCATCATCACCATCCTCATCCTCATCATCACCATGATCATTGATCATCGATCATCATCACCATCCTCATCCTAATCATCACCATGATCATCGGTCATCGATCATCATCACCATGCTCATCCTCATCATCACCATGATCATTGATCATCGATAATCATCATCAACATCGCCATGATCATCATCATCAACAACAACAACATCAACGTCATTATCAACATCATCAGTTTGGAGGGATGGAGTAAGGGAGAAAAAGGAACATATAGGGAGGGATGCAGAGAGAATGAGGGAGGTATATTTAGAAAGAGATAGGGATATGTAGGGATTATTGGGGCTATAGAGAGAAACATTTATATGCATGAAAAGAAGGGAACACTAAAAACATTTGTTTTGTTGCTAACCATAGAAAACATTTGGGAAGTTATGATCTTATTCGTTGCCCTAGCTGTGTACCCACTCTATTAATTGTGCTTAACCATATCGCGTGCGCGTTATACTTAAACAAGTCGCGTACGCGTTTTTACTCTATATAATGCGTGCGCATTTTGAGACTATAAAAACAGTGAATTGTTTTTGTCCGAGAGCAACTTCACTTTGTTTTTATGAATTTATCCCATTACCGCGCGTTTTTTTTCAGGAGCACGAGCCCGCCTGTGAAAATACTCACAATTTACACATTCTCCATCATTCTTTTTGTTATGCAGGTGCAACATTGAGGATATATTTCATGGTTGAGGAGCACACAGGATAAGATATCAAGCTTCAATGTCATTTCATGGTGATGGTGGATATACAGAATTGTACAAGAAAATCAGTTTGAGGAACAATTTATGATTTAACTTTCATTTGCTTATTATTCAAGAGAACCAAAGATAAATTTTCCCATTCATTATTGTTTTGATGGGAAATATGAACAATTGAGAAGGAAGATTAAAGCACCTTGAAGGATCAATAGTTATAAAGCAAGTTACAGGTTTCAAAGCTTGTAATTGAGGAGAAACAAAAACAAACTATATTGACATTGATCATTGTGGTGATGGGGAATGTACGTAACCAAGGAAGAAAATAAGCAAGGAAGAAGAGACCTCAAGAAGTCATCGAAGAAGAGAAAGAAAAGAAAAGAATAGACATGATGAATTGGAGGATTTCTTTGGAAACTAATCCAAATCCAATTATAGAGGATATGGCGGTTCATCCTATTAATCCAGCACAAGAAAAAAGGAAGCATTCACTAGAGGGACCTTCAATTTCCACAATAGTTGTTGAACAAGCACCCCATGGAAGTATTCAAGAAGCAAAACGTAGGTGCTCATTAGGGGATGTTTCAAATCCCACATCAAGTCAAAGTGATAAGTTACCATCTCAAGACGAAGCTCATGAAGAGGCGTTGTACATGGAGCCTATTGTTGAAGAGGCATTGGACATGGAGCCTACTATTGAAGAAGAAAATATTAACCGAACCATCGATGAGGATGTTGGACTTCCACCATCCAACTACCAGGAAGAGAATTAAGGACAACAAGTTGCTACTGAAATGCCAGAGCGTATTGTTGATGCACTAGATGATAGAAATCCAACCCCCTTACCTCCATTAGAAAGCACACGTCAAAGAACTCCGAAGCGTATACAAGTTGATGAAGGACTCTTCAATTCCATTGAAGGTACGCTATCTAAACAGAGTATTGCTTATCAAACTCAACAGCTACTAAATAAATATTTTGTTTCTAAATGTGATGGAGATAAATGTAGATTATTTTTATCATTGTTAAAATCTAGGGGCATGAATATTGTTAGGAAATCGTTAGGGATAAAGATGATAAAGCCTCTGGACCAAGTTCTCATATAGTTAAAATCTTAGTAGATGCCTTTGGTAAAATTGGTAAGAATACACGGTCAAAGGACTGCAATGCGGCTCGTCGTGTGTTGTCACAAGCAATTGTAAATAAGAACACCAGGGTCCTTCGTTTTCTCAAGCCTACATCTAAACTAGTTAATTTGAATGTAAAAACCCTCCGTAGGTATTCTATTAGAAGAGAACATCTTGACACAACCGCCCAGACAGATTTTTGGGCCTTTATTGGTCGGTTGCCACATCATGACATCAAGCTAGTTGATGTAGTAAAGGGACTAGTGTAGAGTTTTGGGCATGATCACACAAGGCCTTCTTCAACCGGAAGGATGTACTAAAACTGAGAAGGGGTTCAAAGGACTGTGAACCACATATTAAGCATCTTCTTGATATAACACAGACAGAACTATACGAGAAATTTAGGAATGAACATAGACAATTGAATTTGGGGCAAAGATCTTTTGAGAAATGTAAGCCCTGGTATGTTAGAATAAATACTCTTCGTAACACTTGTTGTTGTAGATACCATGTAGAATATGAATATTACTATGAAACATTTTTGTACATTCTTCGTGTGTTTCATACTAACCATGTGCAGGATTGCTCCTTGACAATACCACCGACCTCATCAAGAGAATTCATTCATAGTATCATGTGCAATAGGCCTAAGGGGAAAACTTACTATGCAAATTCCCGTTTGGATGGAACTTGCTCCAACTGTGCTAGAATGGCATTATTGAGCCAATGTATGCATGAGACTGGAGACAATGAATTTGGGAATATGGTTACAGACATGAAAAGTTTCAAATATATCAGCTATGAAATAGTCCCAGGGAAAGAAAGCAAAAAAATACAATTGGTGACATCTCAGGTACATGCATTTATCTATAGATTTATGTTTGAACAGTTGCATTTCATTCCTTACTTACAAAAAAACCTGATATTGAGATCATTTTGTGTCAACAGGTACAAGTTAGTGTCTTCGTCAAGGAATTTATTGAAAAGACACGTCAATATGTTCAGCATGTCCACTTGGCACAATGGCAGGATGAGAAGTTTAGAATATGCAGAGATACATTTCCTCATGGTACTATACTTTCAGTTGTTGATTTTGCCGAGAACTACACTCTGCAACCTCAAAATGAGATCCAAAGTCAATATTATCACTCTGAGTAGGTTTCCTTGATGGTGCATATCACATATAGGCATGGCCCAAATAGCAGTGAAGAGCAAAGAGAAATTCTAAAGGAATATCACTTCTACATAAGTGATGATAGGTGCCATGACTTCCACTATGTACGTCATTGCTTCATCATGTTCTATGATCATTTGAAGGGCAGGAACATACAGATGGATCGACACTGGATTTGGTCTTATGGATGTGCTGGTCAGTTCAAGAATGCACGCATATTTCAATGGTTGTGTTCATTGCATAAAAACTACAAAGTTCCACATATGTGGAACTATTTTGAGACTGGGCATGGTAAAGGAGAGCATGATGGAGCCGGAGCATGTGTCAAAAAATCCCTACGAAGAGAGGAATTGAAATTATCTACAATATCTACTATTTGAAATGCTCAATCTATAGTCAGGTGGTGCACGTCAGTAATGGGAGAGGAATCAGCTATGCGAGTAGAATCCATAAGAAAGAGACATGTGGAGAGATTTTTTTGGGAGGTGGTACACATAGATCGTTCACATGCATGGGAATGAAAGACTGTTCCTGGGACTCGTGGCTTTCATTCGGTTTGAAGCTCTGATAACCTAGTATTTAAAATTTGGACCAGAAAACTCGCTTGTTTTTTCCCGCCCTGTTGTGATGGTGACTGGGATGTGTGTGAATCATTGGATTGGGTTGATGGATGGGATCACATATCACTTCCACTTGATAAGCGTGCAATTGTTGAGTTAACTCTGTTGGAAGAAGAACAATCGTCTATTTCTATAGATTTTGATCATGTATCAGACCTTATACAACCTGGTATGATGCATTTCCTTAACATTTTTTTGTAAAATTTACGTAGTCTTGAAACTCACATTAATGGCCTTGTATCACACGAAAAATATTTGATCATATACCTACAATCATACTATGCAGGACACATATATGTAGTGGTAGCCTCAAAAGATAGTGAATGGGGTGGTGATTACTGGTTGGCACGTTGTATAGAGGGAAATCAAACCCTCATTATGTCCATGACTGATGATGAAAACAAACACTTCCCCATCGGGTCTATGGTTGTTTAAGGTGAATATCTTACACATGACAACAATGCAAGAAAGAAGGGTGGATATGTTTACAGGGATTACAAACTAGGTGCAAGTGTATATCACTTTACCAACTTAATCATTGGTACAAACCTCCAGGTACGAACAATGCCTAGTCGGAATTCATCGAAGGTACGCTACTTCTTATCGGATACAGAGCATGAGAGATTAATGGAGACCATCATTATAAGAGATGATCCAGAGGGCTTGGTTGTATGATAATAGGTGGGATCTAGCATGATGAGGTATGTATCTGTAATGTCCTCTTCCTTTTAGGCCTTGAGGCCCATACCGCTAACCTATGTGATTCCTGTGGGTTCGAGCGGTTACTGATAGCTAGGGAATCAGATCAGGACTGATGCCATCCATAGAAGATATAGGGCATCCTCACTTGGTCGAGAAGGGCCACCTGGGCCAAAGGCCACCTTCATGCATGACCATGCTCTTTTTAGGTCTCCATCCGCATGCATGCAAGTCAATGGCAAATTAGAAGATAAAGTGACATAATTAGGTCAAAGATTAGGTTTTGCGCAGTTGAACTTTATAAATAGAAAGTAAAGCAAGAGGAGACCTCACTTATGATTATTATTATTTTGGGAGCACTTGGATAGCAGAACAGCGTGTAGCACAGCAGTTGGGGTTGGAGACGGAGTCTTCAGCTAGCAGGATTTCGGCAGTGAAACATCTGTCCTAGCCTTCTTCCGGGTAAGCCATACTGGTTCACCACTTGTTCTTCAGTACATTCATCAGTTATATAGCACATGGTATAGATTGTTGCAATGGCATGGTGCAGCCGTAAGAGGGGTTTTTCAACCAGAAATCCCTAATCAACTATTGGGCCTTCAGATCTCAGTTTCCTTCCAAAACTCAGGCATCATTCTTACCATCAGCTACGTACTCCCGCACTCCTTGACTATCAGCTCCATCTGAGCTCATCCGAAGCTGTTATCAGCATTTCCGAGTTTACAGGGGCGTGAGCAGCTGCCTCATTGAACCTAGACGCTATCTTGCTTAAGGGTGTCAGATCTTCAGCACAATCCATTCAATCTCTCCGGCACAACGAGGCTATCAGCCCTGCGAATCGGCGGATCCATCGGACACCTCCTTCCTTGAGGGCATCACTTTTTCTCTGATTGGCTGTCTTATTGCTGGAGCATTCACCGGAGGCAGGAGAGATCAGTTCCTCTCCGATCCAGATCTCAGTACTTGCAGACTTTATCTGCAGCAGTTCAGCCAGTTATCAGTGGTAAGTGTGCATTCTATCTCACAAACCCTAACCCTAATTTTTCCTATAAAATAGAGATTTTTGCCTGGCAGTCTGTAAGCCCAGTTGTATCTGCATAATTGTTTAGAAATAGAAAATATCGGGATTCGGGATATTACAGTGGTATCAGAGCTATTTTCTTGGCCAGCTGTGGGCTTAAGAAATGAAAAGTAGATGAATACAGAAGGAGATCCTTTTGTAACTTATAGGAGGAGGAAGAGTAGATACACAGAAGGATTTGAAGATATCCAGCTAGAGGATACCAATTCAGACATGGAACAGACAGGTATTCATTTGGATAGGGGAAAAGGAACGGAAGATGAGGAGGATCGGATGTACTTTCGCAACTTGGTCTCTGCATTGCAAGACTTAGCCAAAGGACAAAAAGAAGTCCTCAATGCAATCAGCAGGCTGTCAGCGAAACAGGAACCAAGTATCAGCAGTACCCCCCCCCCCCACCAATAGAGCGAGGATCTTCCAGCGGCAGTGGAAACATGGCGTACACCAACATCCAGAACACTCCCCACATATACAGCAGACCTACTATCAGGCCTACCATGCCTCACTTCTTGGCAGATACAGTAGGGGGCCCGGTCATGTAGGTAGAGCCCAGTGAGCCTTTTGGGGCTTATTTGTAGGAGTACAGGGACTTAGGGGATGAGTTTCATGCTACTATGTCTTTCTCGGACTTCTACAACATGAAGAGCAGAAACAGGCCAAGGAATTTCAACAAGGGTTTCAATCACAACTATGAGCTGCAGAAGACCTTGGGCAGGTTAACTATCCCAAACTTTGATGGAACTCGTGGAGGATCAGCGAGAACATGGGTCCAAAAGTTGGATACCTATTTCCAGCTCAACCCCATGATAGAGACAGGCGCCATTAAATTGGCTACACTTCACCTGGACGAAGAAGCTCACGAATGGTGGTACCATGGACTGGTGACATTGGGTCACAACACCATACATTCTTACGGTGAGTTCACTCAGCAACTCATGGAGAGGTTCAACAGGAAAGATCCAGAGATCCATTTCAGGGAGTTGGCTCAACTCAAGCAGACTGGTAGCACAGAATCATTCATTTCAAAGTTTCAGAGGCTAGCCGTTATGGTAACAGATGTGTCAGAGAGTAGACTGACTATGTTATTCACTGAGGCCCTCATAGAGCCACTACGGGGATGGGTGAAAGCCTACAAACCCCTCACTCTGTAGGATGATATTAGCAGGGCAAGGAATCTTCAGGATTTAGTTCCCAAAAACAAATTCCCTATGAAAACCAATTTTCCTGTTAGGGACAAGGACAGAAAACCTTTCCAGCAGGATGTGCCCAAGAAAACCTGGTTAGATGAGGACACCAGGAAAGATTTGAGAAGGAAGAAACTGTGCTTCACCTGCCAGGAACCATGGGTACCAGGACACAGGTGCGCAGGGAAGGCAAAGGTACACTACATTGAGGTGTATTCAGATAGTAACAAGGATGACGATGAGCAGGAGGCCACAGAAGAGGAATCACACCAGGGTGATACACCAGAGGGAGTCATTGCTACATTGTCTGGAGTACCAAGGTTCCATACTCTCAAGGTCAGGGGAGTAGTGCAGGGTCACAGAGTAGGAGTTCTGATTGATGGGGGAGCCACCCACAATTTCATTGACTCCGCTTGGGTAGCCAAACGAGGTATTCAGACCGAGAAGTTCGAGGGATTCACTGTAGCAGTAGCCGGGAACTCCAGCATGGAGTGCAACTACTGGATCCCAAAACTGAATGTTGCCTTGGGTAACTATCAGATGACAGACTCTTTCTATGTAGTGGATGTAGCGGATACTCATGTGGTATTGGGTGTTCAGTGGCTTTACTCTATAGGAAAATACACTACAGATTACATGGCAATGGAAATGGAGTTTCAGGGGCCAATGGAAAACGGGTAGTTTTGAGGGGCATGAACACTTATCCCCCAAAACCGGTCTCGTCACAGAGAATGGAGGCAGTGCTTCGATAGGATGATATAGAATGGGCTGCAGAATGTTTTGTCACCTTCAGGAAACCCCCAGAGACCAGCTCACAACACCCCAGTGACATTCAAGCCTTGCTACAGAAACATGAAAAGGTTTTTCGGGACCTACCATCAGGCAGACCACCAGACCGGGGCTTTGAACACATCATCGAGCTAGAGGAGGGAACACAAGCCGTCATCACCACTCCTTACAGGCATCCTAAGAGGTACAAAGATGAGATTGAGAAAACCATCAAAGAATTACTGAAGCTTGGTTATATAAGACCCAGTTCTAGCCCCTTTGCATCTTCAGTAGTTCTGGTTAAGAAGAAGGATGGCACTCTGCGTATGTGCATCGATTACCGAGCGCTTAACAAAAAGACCATCAAGAACAAGTATCCCATTCCTAGGATCGACGAACTCATGGATGAACTTCGGGGAGCTCAATACTTCTCCAAGATCGATCTTCGCTCGGGATACCATCAGATCAGGGTAAGGGACCAGGACATCCCCAAAACAGCTTTTCGCTGTCATTATGGTCACTATGAGTTTTTGGTCATGCCATTTGGGCTTACCAATGCTCCAGCTACTTTCCAGTCATGCATGAACCACACCTTCAGGGCACAACTACGTAAGTTTTTGCTTGTATTCTTTGATGACATCTTGGTTTACAGCAAAACATGGGAAGAACACTTGAAACACCTGGACGAGATGTTGAGTATTTTAGAAGAACAGTCGCTTTACGCGAAAATGTCCAAGTGTGAGTTTGGCATGAAGGAAATGATGTACTTAGGACATGTGATCAATGCAGAAGGAGTATAGGTGGACATGGAGAAAATCCGAGCTATCAGAGATTGGCCCGCGCCAAAAACCGTGACAGAGTTGCGAGGGTTCCTAAGTATGTGCACTTATTACCGACGGTACGTTAAGGGATTCTCCCAGTTTGCAGCACCCCTCATAGATCTCACCAAGAAGGGGGCATTCACTTGGACAGAATCAGCACATAAAACTTTCGAGGAGATGAAGGCTATCATGAGTTCTTTCCCAGTTTTAGCATTGCCAGACTTCTCACAACCCTTTACAGTAGAATGTGATGCCTGAGGAGAAGGGTTAGGAGCAGTATTGATGCAGAATCATCACCCTATTGCATTTGAGAGCCGTAAACTGAAGAACTACGAGCGTAATTACTCCATATATGACAAAGAGATGCTAACTATCTTGCATGCTCTCACAAAATTCAGATAGTACCTGGTGGGCAGTAAGTTCAAAATCAAAACAAATCATAACAGCCTCAAGTATTTCTTGGAACAGAAGGAACTGAATGAGCGACAACAGAAATGGGTCAGCAAGGTACAAGCCTATGATTTCGAGATCGAGTATGTGAAAGGTAAGAATAATGTAGTGGCTGATGCATTATCCAGGCGCCCATCCCCATTATCCCTCAGTAGTATATCCACGGATTGGAGGGCAATTCTCTTAGTGGAGTACTCCAAAAATAAATTCGCCTGCGAATTATTGGATGGGCAAATTCAGGATGACAGGTACAGGATTGTGGATGACATCATCTACTACAAGGACAAAATATACCTCGTTCCAGAATCCACCTTGCGGAAGAAGATCATCCAGGCATCCCACGATTCTCCTTTATCAGGGCATCAAGGGTTCTTAAAAACCTACCGGTAGATCAGAGAGAGGTTTTCATGGAAGGGCCTCAAGGGGGAGATTATGCAGCATGTCCGGGAATGTAGCATCTGTCAGCAGAACAAGGTTGAGAACACCCATCCAGCAGGGCTACTACAGCCACTACCGATCCCAGAACAGAAGTGGGAGAGCATCTCCATGGACTTCATTATAGGCTTGCCCAAGGTCCAAGGGCGAGATTGTTTATATGTAGTAGTTGACAGATTGACCAAGTTTGCACATTTCTTCTCGATACCATCAAACTACTTGGCAGCTCAAGTAGCGGATTTATTTTCAGGGAGGTTTTCAGGTTACACGGGTTTCCTAAGACCATTGTCAGTGATCGGGATAGCAGGTTCACGGGTGCCTTTTGGCAGGAACTGTTCAGATTGGTGGGGACCGAACTGGCTACTAGTACGATTTATCACCCCCAGAGTGACGGACAAACAAAAATAGTCAACAAGTGGATCGAAGGATATCTCAGGAACTACGTAGCAGGGTAGCAGCGAACCTGGATCAAATGGCTGCACCTAGGAGAGTATTGCTACAACACTACTTATCACATGTCTATTAGGATGACTCCTTTTAAGGCATTATATGGTTATGAGGCCTTGGACAATGTGGATTTGGCATTTGGAGACAGTAGGGCTCCTAAGGCTAAGGATTGGATACAAGACAGTCAGGACATTCTGAAAGTATTGAAAGAGAATTTACAGACAGCCCAGAATCAACAGAAGCTGTATGCTGACAAACACAGGATTGAGCGGAGCTTTGAGATAGGGGATTTAGTATACTTAAGTCTCCAGCCTTACAGACAGTCGTCACTTAAAAAGAACGGAGCAGAGAAATTAAAACCCCGCTTCTATGGACCATACAAAATAATTCGGAAGGTGGGAGAGGTGGCATATGAGCTAGAGCTTCCTAGAGAAAGCAAAATCCACAATGTGTTCCATGTGTCCAGCCTGAAGAAGACCCTTAGGCAACACATTGCTCCATCTACCGAATTGCCCCCTTTAGATGATGAAGGACTGCTGATACTGATTCCTGAACGGATCATACAGACCAGAGAGAGGAAGCTCAGGAACAAAGTGATCAGAGAATATTTGGTTCAATGGAAAGAACTACCACCGGAGGATGCCACTTGGGAAGGTGAACAGGTATTGCAGCATCCCAGTTTGAAGTTGCTTGAGGACAAGCAATCTCGAGCGGGGAGGATTGTAATGTCCTCTTCCTTTTAGGCCTTGAGGCCCATACCGCTAACCTATGTGATTCCTGTGGGTTCGAGCGGTTACTGATAGCTAGGGAATCAGATCATGACTGATGCCATCCATAGAAGATCTAGGGCATCCTCACTTGGTCGAGAAGGGCCACCTGGGCCAAAGGCCACCTTCATGCATGACCATGCTCTTTTTAGGTCTCCATCCACATGCATGCAAGTCAACGGCAAATTAGAAGATAAAGTGACCTAATTAGGTCAAAGATTAGGTTTTGCGCAGTTGAACTTTATAAATAGAAAGTAAAGCAAGAGGAGACCTCACTTATGATTATTATTATTTTGGGAGCACTTGGATAGTAGCACAGCGTGCAGCACAGCAGTTGGGGTTGGAGACGGAGTCTTCAGCTAGCAGGATTTCGGCAATAAAACATCTGTCCTAGTCTTATTCCGGGTAAGCCATACTGGTTCACCACTTGTTCTTCAGTACATTCATTAGTTATATAGCACAGGGTATAGATTGTTGCAGTGGCACGGTGTAGCCGTAAGAGGGGTTTTTCAACCAGAAAGCCCTAATCAGCTATTGGGCCTTCAGATCTCAGTTTCCTTCCGAAACTCAGGCATCATTCTTACCATCAGCTACGTACTCCGGCACTCCTTGACTATCAGCTCCATCTGAGCTCATCCGAAGCTGTTATCAGCATTTTCGGGTTTACAGGGGTGTGAGCAGCTGCCTCATTGAACCTAGACGCTATCCTGCTTAAGGGTGTCAGATCTTCAGTACAATCCAGTCAATCTCTTCGGCACAGCGAGGCTATCAGCCCTGCAAATCGGCGGATCCATCGGACACCTCCTTCCTTGAGGGCATCACCTTTTTCTCTGATTGGGCGTCTTATTGCTGGAGCATTCACCGGAGGCAGGAGAGATCAGTTCCTCTCCGATCTAGATCTCAGTACTTGCAGACTTTATCTGCAGCAGTTCAGCCAGTTATCAGTGGTAAGTGTGCATTCTATCTCACAAACCCTAACTCTAATTTTTCCTATAAAATAGGGATTTTTGCCTAGCAGTCTGTAAGCCTAGTTGTATCCGCATAATTGTTTAGAAATAGAAAATATTGGGATTCAGGATATTACAGTATCATAATTGTAATTTTCCCATGTATGTTTCTTATGAATATGTCAATTTTTTGTTCTTGTACGCTACTTCTTACCGGATACATAGCACGAGAGACTAATGGAGACCATCATTATAAGAGATGATTCGGAGGCCTTGGTTGTATGATATTAGGTGGGATCTAGCATGATGAGGTATGTATCATAATTTTAATTTTCCCATGTATGTTTCTCATGAATATGTCAATTTTGTGTTCTTGTACGCTACTTCTTACCAGATACATAGCACGAGAGACTAATGGAGGCCATCATTATAAGAGATGATCCGGAGGCCTTGGTTGTATGATATTAGGTGGGATCTAGCATGATGAGGTATGTATCATAATTTTAATTTTCCCATGTATGTTTCTTATGAATATGTCAATTTTTTGTTCTTGATATGTGAAATTTTCCATAATGTTGTTTATAAATATGCCAAAAATTCTCTTGTATGTCAAGTTAATGAACATGCCAAATTTTATGTATGATCAATAAACCATATATATCAATCATATGAACATTTCAAGATCTCATTCACATGATATACATAACATTAGAATACATACATGTACCTCTGTAGGTCATACCTATCGAAGTTCTTTGTAGGCTCTCTTACAGGACTAAAACCCTAATTTTTCAAGTAGGTAATATTGCCAATGTTTTCAGCCGATATATACAACTAGGATGATGGAAACAAGATGCCGAAAAAATAAACTTATGTTGTAAGGCTTGTATAATTTCCTTCTTGACAGCTCACCTCTTATACCCGCATGTCCATTGCCAAAGGGGTAGTGCATAGTAGTGTTGGAATTTAATCTCATTTTTTTTAATTTAAAAGTTTAATTTCTACTTAAAAGATAATAAAAGATTATAAGAGATTTGGGCCAAAGCTAGACAATGCATTTCATGCCAACGAAGGCCAAACTTGGAAAACCCTGTCCCTAACTAGGGTTTATTGTTTAACATGCATGGCCCATAACCATAACCCTACCTAGGAAACCCTAATCTTAACCCTAATCTTATCTTACTGTCACAACTCAATTTAGAATCAATCTAATGTCCAACTCAACTTTTTCAAATCCGGTGGACGTATGCTTAAAATCATGTTAATTCACGAAGTTGACTTTAGTGTGCATGTACTGAGATCATTGAAACCCTTAAATATAATAGTTTTTTCATGCACGGTTTCCATTCTATGCCCCCGGTAGGGATTCAACAGGTGTCCCTGAAAGCCTGTAGGAGGTGGGGTTCAACGTGCCACAGAATCATGACCGTTGCTCGGATCAACGAACCGTTGGCTCCGTTGGATTCAAGACATCGAGATAGTGCTAGGGTGGCCCTCTAATCTGGTTCCATTGAGAAGAGACCATTATTTTGGTCAATTTTGGAAACTAGGGTTTTGCTAAGTAAGTGAATGTGAATTTTTTGCACATGGGGGTCAAATTCGCATATTGCTTGACCATGAAGGTGTGGCTAGCGTTACCAAATAACACATGCCTAAACACACTTGCACGACCCACCGAAAGCCCTTTTTTATGCATGATTTCCATTCTATGCCCCGGGTAGGGATTCAACAGGTGTCCTTGAAAGCCTGTAGGAGGTGGGATTCAACATGCCATAGAATCATGACCGTTGCTCGGATCGATGAACCGTTGGCTCCGTTGGATTCAAAAAATTGGCATAGTGCTAGGGTGGCCCTCTAATCTAGTTCCATGGAGAAGAGACCATTATTTTGGTCAATTTTGGAAACTAGGGTTTTGCTCAGTAAGTGAATGTGAAATTTTTGCACATGGGGGTCAAATTCGCATATTGATCGGCCGTGAAGGTGTGGCTAGCGTTCCCACATAAAACATGCCTAAACACACTTGCATAACCCACAGGAAGCCCTTTTTTATGCACGGTTTCCATTCTATGCCCCGGGTAGGGATTCAACAGGTGTCCCTGAAAGCCTGTAGGAGGTGGGATTCAACGTGCCACATAATCATGATCATTACTCGGATCAATGAACCGTTGGCTTCGTTGGATTCAAGACATCGGAATAGTGCTAGGGTGTCCCTCTAATCTGGTTCCATGGAGAAGAGACCATTATTTTGGTCAATTTTGGAAACTAGGGTTTTGCTTAGTATGTGAATGTGAAATTTTTGCACATGGGGGTCAAATTTGCATATTGCTCGACCGTGAAGGTGTGGCTAGCATTCCCACATAACACATGCCTAAACACACTTGCATGACCCACCGGAAGCCCTTTTTTATGCACGGTTTCTATTCTATGCCCTAGGTAGGGATTCAACAGGTGTCCTTGAAAGCCTTTAGGAGGTGGGATTCAATGTGCCACAGAATCATGACCGTTGCTCGGATCGACGAACCGTCGGCTCCGTTGGATTTAGGACATTGGGATAGTGCTAGGGTGGCCCTCTAATCTGGTTCCATGGAGAAGAGACCATTATTTTGGTCAATTTTGGAAACTAGGGTTTTGCTAAGTAAGTGAATGTGAAATTTTTGCACATAGGGGTCAAATTCGCATATTACTTGACCATGAAGGTGTGGCTAGCGTTCCCACATAATAAATGCCTAAACAATCTTGCATGAACCACCGAAAGTCCTTTTTGATGCACGGTTTCCATTCTATGCCCCGGGTAGGGATTCAACAGGTGTCCCTAAAAGTCTGGAGGATGTGGGATTCAACGTGCCATAGAATCATGACCGTTGCTCGGATCGACAAACCGTCAGCTTCGTTGGATTTCAGACATCAAGATAGTGCTAGGGTGGCCCTCGAATATACTTCCATGGAGAAGAGACCATTATTTTGGTCAATTTTGGAAACTAGGGTTTTGCTTAGTAAGTGAATGTGAAATTTTTGCACATAGGGGTCAAATTCGCATATTACTCCACCGTGAAGGTGTGGCTAGCGTTCCCACATAATACATGCCTAAAAAAGCTTGCACAAACCACCGAAAGTCCTTTTTGATGCACGGTTTCCATTCTATGCCCCGGGTAGGGATTCAACAGGTGTCCCTGAAAGTCTGAAGGAGGTGGGATTCAACATGCCATAGAATCATGACTGTTGCTTGGATCGACAAACCGTCAGCTCCGTTGGATTTTGGACATCGAGATAGTTCTAGGGTGGCCCTCTAATCTGATTCCATGGAGAAGATACCATTATTTTGGTCAATTTTGGAAACTGGGGTTTTGCTCAGTAAGTGAATCTCCAATTTCTGCACATATGGGTCGGCTTTGCAAATTCCTTAACCGTGAACATGTGGCTAGCGTTCCCACATTGAACCTGCCTAAAAACGCTTGTATGACCCACTGAAATCCTTTTTGATGCACGGTTTCCACTCTATGCCTCGGTTAGGGATTCAACGGGTGTTCCTAAAAGCCTGTGGGAGGTGGGATTCAACGTTCCATAGATTGATGATCGTTGCTCAGATCGATGAACCGTCAGCTCTGTTTGATTCAGTACATTACGATAGTGCTAGAGTGGCCCTCTACTCTGGGTCCATGGACAAGGGATCATTTTTTTTTATCAATTTTGGAAACTAGGGTTTTGCTCAGTAAGTGAATGTGAAATTTTTGTTGATAAAGGTCAGCTTGAAGGCGATTGTAGATATTCCCCTCATATAAGAGATGTGAGCATTTGTACAATGAAATGCAGGAGGAGACAATGCCATTACATCAGTAACCATGTAATGGAACATGTTTATGTTTAGAAACAAGTGGCCATTCTATTACGCCATTATTACAAAATATATATATCTTCACACTACGAAAGCTTCGAAAATACCATGTACATTAATCACACAAAACTTTCATCTCTTTCAAAGTTGTTACTCAAGGCCATTCATCAAATGCCATGTACATTAACAAAATGATAAAATAATGTGTAGGACATACATAATGTGCAGGATATAGTCATAACCATTATTTTGAATCAATCTTATAATGCTCGGATACTTTTAGGTTTGATGTGTATCCCATGTATTCGTTAGATGAAAGACACCATGCCAAAAAATAATTTTATTTATGTAGACCACACTGGTGCATCATTTAAGTGTGTCAACTTTGTGCATCCTTTAAACGTTTGTAAGG